>WUQG02052883.1:0-10254 GCA_011317285.2 Androctonus mauritanicus | reverse complement strand
ATAATAGTGGCGTACTCCCTAAAATTTTCTGCATGTCCGTAGGGGTAAGCGTATCCAATTTTGGAGACCACTGTTTTAAGCGACACAGCACCGAACGCGACAGGAGATCGGGAGCCATGCAGCGGCTCACGAGCGAGGGGCCGCCGAAGGGACCGCGGACGGCGCGACGCAGCGCGAAGGTGCCGCGGGCGACGGAGACACGGCATCCTCCGCGCATGCGCCACCGTCTCGAGCACGTGACATACCAGCACAGCATGCGGCATTCGGCGCATGTCCCGAGCACGCCTACAGGCATCGCCTGCTGAAGGCTAGTATAGGAGTTCCGAAAAGTTACTCGCAAGTCAACAGCCTAGTATCGTGGGCTCAGTGATAGGCCAGAGAGCAGGACCTCTCGGGTTCGAGACACACAGACACATAAGGATTTTTCCAGAAATACAAGCATAGAAGTATGGCCGAAGAAGGCCAGCCCCCCGCGGGCGGCGAGGGTAGGCTATTCGGCAAAAATAACAAAGCAAAGGGAGGATTCAACTATAGGAGAATGCATTTTTGCGCAGCGCAACGCGGACAACCTTTTTCCGACTGCCCCGAAATGCTGAACCCCGTTTGCATCATGTCCACCCCCCAAAAAAATGGGGTTACCAATTTTTCTATATGGCCCCCTACAAAAAAGGTTGCCCACCCCGGCTATAATTAATTATGATACAGTTAAAATCTTGGAGTATAATTCGGGATAAAGAATTATAAGATTTCAGTTTTATGTTATATATTTATCTTTTGAATTACATTAAACTAGAAATTATCCGTTCATATAGATGAGCGGAAATACAATTTTGTGATTTAATCTTATAGTATTGTATTTAACGACGAAAAGTACCTCCAACACGTGTAGGGAATCCAAGAAGGAATCGTAATATGGCACCCATTATTACATTATAGCGCCATCTGCCAATTCTGTCTTTTTTTAGAGGAACTACAATTTCAATATAATTTTTATTTTTTTAATTTTTAAATTATTAACAACAATAAATAATTTCGTGTGTCGCAGATATCCAAAAATTAGGCCTTTCAAAAAATGCCCTATTTATAGAAATTGGTACAGTAGTTCAACCGATAAAAGGGAGATCCAGCCATCACCCAGCCACGTTTGACTATGATCATTTTTTTTAATATAGACAAAAACATTCCATTCTAATAAAAACGAGTTTCCTCGTTGTTTAGAAGAATACGAGAAGGTCATTCATAAATGCGATTTTATATAATTGGCTTTTATATCAATTACTTTAAAGCTATTGTTCGAAGGAAATCATACGTATAATTATTATTTGGAACCAAAGTTTTATTACTCTTCTGAGAATACAACAATGCTCTTTGAATTCAGTCACTTAAATATTTTAATTAATTTTCTAGCCAGGAAACGTATATAAGAGTTATGTTTATCATATATATTTTTGAAATAATAATAATATAAAAAGAATATGATAACAAATCTGAGTCGATTAAGTTTGATAAACGACGCTGTTTACAAATATTAAAAAATTTTTATTAAGGTACTTTTCAGAGCTTTTCTGTACATAATACTGTTAAAAGAAATTGTTGACTTCATGACATCGACATTAATTGTTACTTATTTTTCCTCGATATTTTTTCTTATATTCAAAACTGGAACTGAGATTGATTTATTGATCGAACAGCCATTGCCACACGATGTTAAAAATAATATATTAGTAAAAACAATTGAAAATATCAAATATAGAATATACTATACAGAAAGAAAACCAGTTTCCTCTCTTAACAATATGAGATAAAAATACATGAGCCGAATAATTTATACAAATTATTATAAGGAAATATATAATCCGTTGTATATGTACTTAGACATGCTATACGGATCTTCTCAATACCGGGAAGTTCTTGGAAGTTTTGATAGATTCGAACATCTTTCAGGTTAGTTTATTTTCTCTAAAATAAAATATTATAATAAACACATATTAATTATCGTATATTCTAGTTTGAATTTCATTACTAGTTCGATTAAAATTTTTTATTTATTTATTAATGTTATTTTCTAAATATGCTTCATTGTTCTTTTGTGATATCATAAAATAATTTGGGCGAATTCAAATATAAATGAGCGATTAGCCTAGACTTAGACTTAGTTAGCGACTTAGATTTAGAATAGCGCTTAGAATTTTATAGCTGCAAGCTTTATAAGTCTAAGCGATGTGTGATAGAAATTATTGGATTAATTCTATCTCCATAGCGTGTACATAAATGTATATTATATTGTACAATATAATAAATATAATTTAATTTTTTAATTTTTCTCTATTTTTTAGGGAGTGAAAATTTAAATAAATTTAAAATATGTTCTCTATTATTATATGTTCAAAACTTAAATATTTCTTTTCCGAAGGTGATAAATTACCTAAGAAATCACTAAACCTGATTCTTGCAACAAAAAAACTTATACTTCCAGTTTTTTATAATGTCAATAAAGTAGTTTTTTTAATTTATTATACTAGTAGAGTATATTTTATAAGGTTAAATTAATTTTCATGAAATTATTTACGATATTCTGCTATAAAAGATAATCTTGTTGATGCAATATTTAATTTTCTAGCTTTAACTTCTAAAAACTGTACACGTTCAAACGTTTGAGCTATTATTTTAATATATAACCAACTATTTATAGTATTTTTATGAAATTTTGAGTTAGTTAATGTTAATGAAGATGATATGGAATGGCGGAGTGCAACTTTTTTAAATTAGACTCTCCTTTATAAGTGAAGAAAATAGCACATATTCCGTACAGTGTACCTCACAATTGATGATGAAAGAAATATGTATCTCTGAAAATTTATATATACTTTTATGGGTTCGGTGCGTCGCAGTTTAGATACTATTGATACAGAAAACACAAACTAATCCTTCCGTGACACACTGCACAAAATTCGAAGCGAAGATTAAAGAAAAATTTGCATCCCTCGTTTCGCGTTGCATCGCACAGCAGCCTGTCTATATTGTAGCCGCATTGTTTGTCATGTTTTATATGATTTGTTGTTGATTTGCTGATACTGATTGCAGAGAAGTCAGCTCATTATCACGCCACAAAACACTTTCAAAAAGAAGAAGAATGTTATAAATCAGATATGACTAAGATCCGCATAATCACACAGTTGAGTCGGCCGGATTAGCCGCATGGAAAGGCTTCGGCTTTCCACTCTGTACTGGTTTCGAGTTTCGTGTCCCACCTTTTCAAAATATTTATCTTGGGATCCGGGCGTGGCCCATCGATCCCCGTCGCCACACTCTGGCTGACTCCTCCGCATGGTTGGGGCAACCTGTGAAAGTGCTTGTTTCGCCCCGTCACTAAGTGGCGTCATCTATTGACAGAAACCCACACAGTTGAATATCCGCCATTTTCCAAATCTATCAATATATTCATTTCTATTGGCTGATTGCTCCTCTGCATCTTACCGCACCTTATTGAACACAGATGCTAATTAGTAAAAGTTCAATTTCCTATGACAGGCTACGCACGAAAAGGGGAACGGGGAAAGACCCCACGTACTCATATCACATGGTAGGCGCGCTTCCGCGCGACATTTGCTTTCATAATCTTCGCTTCGTCTCGCATGCAGTCTCACACAGCCTTTCAATACTTCAACTTTAAACAGTTGACCAGCAACTTTCAGCTGTTCAAACTTTCAAAAGTTTCTCCCTAATAATTTTTAAAATATTGAGTGAATTCTATAAAAGTTAGCGGGCTGATAGGTCAGTAAAATCAAATTTATAATGTAATTAAACAATAAAATATATTTAGCCATTAAAAATGCCACATTCACTCTTCTAAGATTTCCTTGTAATTATTATGACAGTATTTAATAGCTTTGTTTAACACTCAATATATTGTTTATATTATTGAAGATAATTTTGAAGGCATATTCATTAATCCCATATTTTATTATTATTATTCACAATAAAGGATATATTGTATTTCTAATGTAAACCATTAGTTTTCCTGAATGTTTTTATTATTATTATTTTTATTATTTTTCATTTTCAATTCTTAATTTTGATTGTAACAATGGGATTTGAAAATATTTTTATGCATATACTCTTGTTAAATATTATGAATTAAATGACAAATTCGTAAATGACAATGAATTATATTCATATTTCACTTGAGAATATGTTATATAGAAATGCAGTATATGAAATTGTGACGTCGCTATATTTCTGATATCACGTGATTAACAATGATCATTATGGTTATCAAAGTGTCTGATGGAATGAACTGAATTTCAACATTTGTACAATATTTCATCTTTTTATTTCATTTGGGACCGTAAAATTATCATCACATACTCTGTAACCTATGATTTAGTACAGTTGAGCAAAGATATATAGTTGTAAAGATTAACATAATAACAAAAGACTGTGTAAAAGCTGAAGAAAGCTATCTATGAATTTATTAGCTACGAAAGATAATTTATGAATTTAATATTTTATTAATTTATGTTTTAAATTCGTAAATTTATTGGTATTTCGCTTATAGACAAATTAAAACCTTTTGATTCTTTCTAAAAATAATTTTGAAATAATATTATAGTGTTCATTTACAGGTATTCCTCCTACAATTTGGTTTCGTTATAACTCCATTTGAATATTGCGGAAACCCTCATGTTTATGGTACTTCTACAACACGGTTTCTACTTAATAGATTTACAAAATTACATTTACTTTCCTACAAAACAAAGCATATTCATTAAATTTTGTAAATCAATTTTATGGATATACAATACATATACTTGATCGATAGGGATTGACCGCCTAGAAACGTTTCGACTTTCCATTCTGGAAGACCCGGGTTCGAATCTCGAGTCCCACCCCTTGAAAATATTTATCATGGGATCCGGGCCCGGCCCTCCATCTTTGTCTCCACAATCTGGCTGACCCCTCTTCAGAGGTGAGCAGCCTGTGGAAGGGCTTGTTTCGCCCCGAAACTTAGTAGTCTTACTGAATGGAAAATGGCGTAATCTGTTGACAAAAAAATTACTCACACATGAAACGCATTCATTGGGAAAATACTTTGCTAAAATTAGACATAAATGCAATTTAGCTGGTTTGCCATGAGATGAACGATATACATTCTATTTTCCATTTCGATTTGCAATTGAATTAATTGTCAACCATTGAGTATTTTACATTGCAAACGTTAATTTCTTGGATGAAAAGTACATATTCAAAAAGTTCTTGCATAAAAGTTCACATTCCTGTATTTATCATTAGAGGAATGTGAAATAGGAAAAGAAAGTTTTTTATTTATAAGCATTTATGTGATAAGGAACGATTGTTTCGTAGTGGGTGGTTGTAACGGGTTTGATTACAGATTTTGTAAAGAGAACAGAAGATTTTTTACTTTTTTCTGCATTTAAAGTTTGTGTAAATGAAGTTGATATTGGTAAAAAGAAAAAAAAAACATTCTCATTTTTAATGAAAAGCAGCAAGGAAGTTATAATTATTAAATGAATGTTATATAGGCTGTATACTTTTTCTTTCCTTTTGTTTGACGAATATTGTTTCTTTAGGGCCTTATCTATATATTTTTTCTTTCTTTATGTTTCGAGTTATTAATATTTTAAATAAAAATTAAGTTTCCTATGTGAAATTAATGAAAATTATTTGTTTTTAATTGGTTTTGGAACGTAACTCTCCTTTTTTTATTGGCTCCGGGTCACGTATAATACGATTTCACACAACACGGTGTTTTTAAAGAACGTATCTACCGTTTTATAGGAGGGATATCTGTATTGAAAAAACAGCAATTTCTGAATTTTTTTCGAAGTTCTACACATATTTGCACATTACAACAGATTACTTCATATTTTTTTCGTAGGTTGCGATAATGTTAAAATTATTTTTAACTTTATTTTAATTCGAATGAAATTACTGTGTTTTTAAAATCAATAAATAATTATTTATTCTTCTGTGGATTATATTTTATTTCAAATAAATAGTTGTTAATTTTAGTGATTACTGAATTGTCACACTAGGGTATAATTACTTTTAGAGTCCATAATGGGCTAGCTCATACTCGTTCTTAATAAGTAGAACGAGTCTGGGCTAGCCCATTATGGACGACCAATCATGCTAGCCCAGACTCGTTCTTAATATGGAAACCAATTTGAGCTAGTATGATTGACAGTTATCACACAGCCAATCAAGTAAAGAAAGAAATAATAATAATAATTAAAGGTCCATTCCTATTTTTTCAAAAGGAATCAGGTTTGGTCTCGGTCATTGATTATCATTTTTCAGTCTCCAAGTAATCCATTGAAAGATTTTGGAGAACGTGTATTAATTTTTGAGCCAGGTGAATAATCTGGAGAAATAGAAACTAAAAATAATTTTGGATCCTTTGATTCTCATCATGTTGGATATTTTAGCGAATGACATAAATTTCAGTAGAATAATGGTTTCAGTATATATTCCTGTGCACCACAAAATTTTGTTACTAAACTTATTACTGCTTATAATCATGCGATATCGGAAATTACCAAATTAATACAACAAGGCGACATAACTAGTACAATTACAGAAGATTGGAAATTACCAAATTTTTCACTGCTGTTGTGCCATCAAGGCTTGCTTCAGTTCAATAAATACATATTAGATATTCATCCTTCCGACTGCATCCTATTCAACGTTCCGCAAGTAATGAACGCAAAAAAAAAGAGTTTGTTCATCATAGGCAGAAAAACACATTCATCATTTTTTGATCGTGCAAAACAAAACTTATGATGATACTCATGAACCTTAAAAATAAACACTTAACACTTTTTAGCACTTAATTTGTCTGAGTTCTGTTTGTGTGCGATGCTTGTCAGTTTTAGCAGTAGGAGGCGCTCTGATGAACAAAGTTGGATGTAAATAAATAAAAATAGGAGAACGTTGGATTTTACTTTAACGAAAATAAGCAATAATTTGTAAAAATAATTATACTTACAAATCATTGAGCGGATTCTGCATCGATTTAATACTGAGCATTTCCGATTTTATTCGTTTACAATGGATATTTTGACAAAATCAAATGGATTATTTCTGAACGCGTATGATTCCAGCCATTTTTCCAAATGAAGTCGGGAAATATCACGTGATTAGTGGTGATTAGCATACATGTCAGTTTTTGACGTATACTTTCCAGTGACATGATATAGAACAGTTATCTCCCCTTTCATAGATATTTTACCTAAAAGAAATTGTTTTTTTTTATTTTTAATAAATACCTTAATAATTAATTAAAATAAAAATTATTATTTAAAATTATTTTTTCTATTTTTAATTATTTATACATATGAATAATATTAAAAAATAAATAAAATTATATATGAGTATATAAAAAAAGGCAAAAATTATAATACAATTTTATATAATTGAGTTAGCTCCAAGTGTGTGCTCATTAAAATTAAGTTTCACTTCATTTTTTCGAACGTAAGTGTAAGAAAATATGCCTTTGTTCCTTTTTGCTGACTTAAAATCTTTAATCTTTTAATTCATTCAAGCTTTTGCTGGCTAACAGCAAAATGACGTAAAGTGAGGCCATGTTAATCGAGGATCTACTGTATAAAGAAAAATGCTTAAATTGAACACTATTCTACGATTTTCTTTAAGGAATTAATTAAATCTATTATAAAATGATAAATAATTATAGAAATAAATTACAATTGTTATAAATTTAATGTTAATAATGTTTCAATATAATAGAAGCTGCTAATGTATTAAAGATTTATATTTCATTATGTCGTACATAACAGTCCACATAATTTTTTTGAAAGTAACATTCATATTATTAGGAGATAATCTGCGTGGCTTTCCAGGAATAAAATAAGGAAATAGTCATATCTCAAATTGTTCCGATCTTTAATCTAATAAATTTCACTAATATTTCTTTGTAATATTCAACTTTACTTCAGGAGCAAAGCTGTACAACAAAACGAAAAAGAAATTTTTTAATCCGAAAACCAATGTTTATTAACTTAAAAATAAAACTGAGATTGGTGGTAAAAATGATATGACGTATTCTTTGACATTATATGTAAAAACAGAATCATATATATAAAATTTTATTCTATAAAATAACTAAAAATTAAAACAGGAAAAAAACAATTTTTTTATTTAAAATAACTATGAAAGGAGAAGAAACTGTTCTAAATCACGTCACCAGAAATTGTACGTCAAAAATTGACGTGCATGCTAATGATCTCTAATCACTTGACCTTTCCCGCCTTCATCTGTATAAATGGTTTGCATCATCTGCATTGAGAAAGAATCAACTCGATATTGTCGAAGTATGAATTGTAGACGGATAAAATCGAAAATGTTCAGTTATAAATCTATGCATAATGCGTTCGTCGATTTGTAAGTACAAGAATTTTAACAAATTATTGCTTCATTTTCGTTGGAATAAAATTCAATTCTAACTGATGACAAATAAGCTAAAATTCCGTAGCATAATAATCATTGAATTCTTTTCGTTCAGAAATCTTTTAAAAATAATTGAACTGACCAAGAAGTTTCAATCACTGAAATAAGAAATATTTTAGAAAATGGAAATATGAAATGCACATAGATGTTTAAATAATAAAAACGTCATTATTTTTTACGCATTTTTAATACAGAAATGAAACAATTCTTGTTCTTTATTAGTACGATATTTGATGACGTTACAGCGAATTTCAAAAAAATTCATAAAAATTTCATCGTTTTTTTGCCTACAGAAGACGCCATTTTCCACTCCGTGAAAGTACTAAGTGGCGGGCCAAAATAAGCCCATCCACTGGCTGCCCACAATAGCGAAGGGATCAGCCGAATTATGGAGGACGGGGATCGATCCGATAGGGCCGGAACTCACCCTAAATATTTTCAAGGGATGGGACTCGAGAATCGAACCCAGTCCTCCAGATTGGAAAGCATGAAGCATTTCCACACGACGAATAATTTCAACGTTTTAAGGAATTTTATAATTTTATATTGAGCAGCATTCATTACAACGGTGGGTCGCAAGTTGGACAGCCCTGTTTTCGTAAGTCATTCAAGATTTTATTAAAAATCGGTAATATTCTAGATGCATAATAGAATGTTTATTAATTAATAAAAAAACTTTTAAATTATTTGATATGTCATATATATATATTATTTTTAGGATGATACAAGATTTCAATGGTGATTGTTTTACTTTTAAATTTCATAATAAATAAAACATTTTTTAGTTCCTTTAATAAGAATTTTTATGACGTTTTCTCTAAAAATAGGAAATCTTCGAAATATCCATGAAGTATATTTGCATAAAAAATTGTTTCACGTCCAGAATTGGACATTTGGGAAGGGTTATTGGAAGGCATCCTTTTTATTTCATCGCGACAACTTTCATTATAACTGCAATCCTTTCTACAGGATTGATTAAAACAAAACTGAATGAAGACAAAGACTTGAACCATCTCCTAACAACCGATAGAGGAAAAATCTTTGATAGAGGAAAAATCTTCTAAGCAATACCTCAAGAGAATGTTTCCTATGAACACATCTGATTTATTCCTCTTAGAAAAGATAACTGATCGCCCTAAATTCCCAACTATCTTATTTTTAAATAAGAAAGGAGGAAATATATTATCGAAGAATACTCTAGTTGAAATCGAAAAGTTCGATAAAATTGCTAAAAACATTACAATTATGGTTGAAGGAAAGATTATCAGTTATTCAGATATTTGCGCTGTTGTGATGAATCGATGTTTCGAAAAAGATTCAAATATCCATTCAAAATGGATCCTATAACTTTTGCGTATCAGCTATATTTCATAAATTTCGGAGGTGTTAATATAGATAAGGACGGTTACATAGAGGAAGCAAATGCAATCCGATTGATCTATCCTCTAGATGAGAGTAATTGTGATAAAAGTAATTTGATTAAAGAATGGAGAAGAAAATTTTTAAAAATTAGAAAGACATGATTTTCAACACACAAAAATTTTCCCCTCACCTTCCTAACAACAGAATTACAGCTAATACCGCTTGCTGAGAACTGTAAACATCTGATTGGAATTACAATAGTGATTATTACTGTTTTCTGCATAATTAATTTTATAACGAATAACTGTGTGAAAAGGAAACCTTAACTTGGTATATCAATGGTCGTTTCGGCGGGGATGGCAAATGCTGCTGGTTTTTGATTAATGTCATTTTGTGGAGTGGAAT
>WUQG02052872.1:0-10254 GCA_011317285.2 Androctonus mauritanicus | reverse complement strand
TTTATTTTTAAAAATTTTAAGATAAAATTTAAATCTTTTTGAGTTTATTTTCTTTGATAATCTATCTCAGATGCACTTTCGAAACCAATGTCGTCCTTCTGCAATAGTTTAGACATTCACCATCAAGTTCCTGAAGAATATAGAGTAGTAATATCCAATGGCCACTTTACCCGCTCTGGCCACTTTATCCTACCTTCCCCTAAATAAGTTTTTACAAAGATAAATGATATTAATGAGAATAGCTAGGATTTATAGAGTTTAAAAATATAAGTTAACATTCTTGAAGATAAATAACAAAAATATACAGCACCGGCTCTAGGGATCTCGGTGCCTCGATGCAGCTTCTTTGTAGCATCTACTCAGCGCCGTTAGAACATTGAGAAAATAATAATTTTGACGCCATACTTCCTAAAGCACTCCGTTGCAGTGCATTATCTGCTTACCGAGTTCAGTCGGTCCTGAAAATATATTTAATTACATTCAATAAAATCGATATAAAGCTAAATTTTTCAAAAATTTTCATTACAAATGAGATGAATGAAAAAATTTATGCTCCATACGATTAAAGAATTTAAAATTGGGGACAAAATACAAGTTAGAATTTATGGAAACCGAGCCAAAAACTGGGAATTTGGATTTATAATTGCAAGGATAAGATTGCTGTCCTATGAAGTTATGATAAATGATCAAATTTATTTTTTAATGAATTGATAAATTTTAATAATTTAACTCAAATTATTAATTTCCCAACCAAAAGAAATAGTTTCCTTGACCATTTTTTTCTCAGATATCGATAATATTGAAGCAATTCTTCCTAATGGGTTAAATTTGATCATATTTCTTTTAACTCTAGTTTTTATCTGGTGGCAAACAAAAAATCCTATCTAGTGGTATCCAGCATCTTCAGTATCCCGGGCAGCATTTTTTTTTTTTTTTTGGTCTCTCTCCCTCTCCAAAAAACCGATCTGTTTTAACTTTCAACAAACATTTTATTTTACACGCATTTTCTTAAACAATTTTTAAGAACCGAAAATTATACAAAAATTTTTATAAATATCTGGTGAATAGTAATGATATTCCATGCTCTTGGCCCTCATTCAGTTTGGTGCCCGGGGGACCGACCTTCGCCCTCCTTTGCTACACTAATGATAATAAGATCTAGTATATTAGTCCAACTTGATATTAATTTGGCCAGTTTACAAGATTCCTTTCTAAAATGCGTAATTACAGTGCCGGATCGAAACTGATTGGACCGGTCGGCCGGATTGGCTGCGTGGAAACGCTTCGGCTTTCCACTCTGGAGGACCCGGCTCCGAGTCTCGGGTTCCACCCCTTGAAAATATTTATCATGGGGTAGGGGCCCGGCGATCCCCGTGCCACAATCCGGCTGACCCCTCCGCAGGTGTGGACAGTCTGTGGAAGGGCTTGTTTCGCCCCGCCACTTAGTATTCTAATTGAATGGAAAGTGGCGTCATCTGCTGACCAAAAAAACCCCCAGCGACGGACTTCGGAACCGCGAACGCGAGATGACCCATTTAGGAGCCTTTTACTCTACGCGGGATCAGATGATGGGCACATTCTAACTTCTCACCCACAGAAGGCATCGAAATTAATTAATTTATATAGATATATCAGATCATGGCAAAAGTAATGTCATTTTTATACTGTACTTGTTCAAACATGTCTTAGCTTGTCTCCACATGAATTTTTAGTTTTCAGAACGTTGGAAGAATATTATCGATTCAAATGGAGAATATACACTTAATTAATTAATTAAATTAGCAACTGATTTATCTTTTATATCCTTTCAAAACTTAACTTACTTTTGGGATGACCTGATATTATAAACTTTTTGCCAGCAGTTTAATTATTCACTAATGTATACTAAATTAACAACATAAAACTGGTAGATTATTTCATTATTATATTTATATTAAAGATTATGAAAAAAAAATAATTGTGCTCTCTTTTTAATTGAAATGCCGTATACAGAATAATTTATGAGCAATATATTAATGAAATAAACTAATTTTAACTTTAGATAAACGTATAATCTGCTAATAAAATTTTCATCGTTTGGTTATCATTAATACCAACTAAATAAGAGAAATCGATGTGTAGATAAATGAATTTTTCAATGTTCAAAGAACAGTTAATAATTAATTAAATATACTAATCAAAATTAATTTTTTTTAATCAATTTTCTTTTTATTTTTAGAATTTTTTAGTATAGGATGGATAAGTTAGATATACAAAAAGCTGTAGAAAAAAAAAACTAAACTATACTGTATTAATTATTGTATTTAGTATAAAATTATTTATGCTCCACTGCATTACGAGAATATAACTTTCGTCTATGAACTACAGTATTATTGTAAAATAAGAATTATTGCTTTCAGGATCATTCAACAAATTACTACTACAGTAGTAGTAATAATTTGTTGAATGATCCTGAAAGCAATAATTCTTATTTTGTTTATTAAGTAACGGGAGAATCATTTTTGAATAATTAGAGAAAATAGGCATCATATAAAACTATTGCAAGTGGAAGTAATGATATATCGTATAGCTTAGCAATGGTGTTCAATCTTTTTCATTGAGGTTAGTTCCCACTAGGGCGGAACTGCGAGTGGAAATCCGGACCTGACGACACCAGCGCGGTTTTGACGTCATACCGTGGCGTTAAAACCGCTACCCTCCTGAGTCTACATGAATTCAACTTTATTTTCACGGTAAAATCCGTCGAGGAAACGTTCACCAATCAAATCGATGCATTTTGTGGCATTGAATCGTTAGCAACTTTGATTCAAGATGGCGGGATTCTCTATGGTTAAATCTCATCGTTTTAATCAAATTTGCATAGAAATCTCGTTCAGATTTCTTCTTATAAATATCTTCGATCCAGCATTTTCTCTTCGTCGATTTTGTTTCAGTTTCCTCAGTTGCTGCAACTGTTGATATTGCGTATTTTACGCTCCTTTCCTATCATTTTGTAAACAGCGAATGTCTTTCGTTGCTTAACATGCATTTTGTTTTATACGGAATGAATCATGGAAACGGCGCTAAGAATCGCGGAAAAAACATAGCTTACCGCGACAGTGGGAACCATCAAGCAGAAATACCGCTATTTATCCGTGACGTTTTTAGCCGTTCCGCTTTCCGCGACGGATAGTGGAAATCAACCTTCATGCGAGTTAATTCACTAATTTCATCAGAAACATAAATCTGATGTTCAAAATTAGTTGCAAAATAATCATCCCTGCATTTTTGAAATGATCAGAACTTCATAAATTGAAATGCACAAATTGTTGATCTAAAACATGGGATTATGAGACAAACCAATTAGTTCATTTTGTAGTATAATCACATTCACACGCTATTTCATCAATAAAAACTAAATTTTCAAAAACTTACTTAACTTATTCGGCGATCTACTCTCTTATATACATCACTTCCCCCCAATCCAAGGAGCTTGCCCCAATCTGATATTTAATTATCTACAACTACGCAATTATATGCCCTCACTCACTTCGGAGAACCCTTTCTCTCAGCCCTAAAAACTTTAAAAAAACTAAAAATTTTATTTGTGTAATTTAGACATTTATTTATCATTTTTAATTATTTTAATTCAATAAATAAAACAAATATATTGAAATAAAATATTTATTTCTCTAACTGAGTTTGTAGACTTTTGAGTTTGTAAACAATCTGCTGTTTTTTTTAACTTGCTTTGTCTTGTTAACAATCTGTTGCTTTTTCTAACTTTGCAAAACCAAAGTTAGAAAAAGCAACAGATTGTTTACAAACTCATAACTTATACGAAATGCTAGTTGATTAAAAAAACAAAAAAAAAGTTAATGTGAAATTTGGCATTGTTTGGAGCTCGCAATATTTTCATAGTAAGGTTGATAAGTGGCCCATGGCAGAGAGTCATCCAAACGATCATATGTAATTTAGTTTCTTGATTTTTTTATGACGTTCATGTTTGAAAAAGCAGATTCTGACAAAGTATGTCGATCCGAAACACCGATAGAATTTTTTGCGCCATATCAGTTAATATTGTAAACTTTTCATGCGTATACTTCCAAACGATAAGAAAATTATCGATTTTTAACGAAAAATAAATAAACAATGGCAATATACTTAAAGAGAATCAAAAAATAATAAATAATGATAAATAAATTATTATGTTTTCAGCTTTAATTAAATTTGTAAGGAGTAATCGACTTGGGAGGAGTAAACAAGAGATCGACCAAAAAATCGCTCCGCCATCGACGTGTTGAACACTGCTGTCATATAGTCTCCAGCTGTATCTATATCTCATAAAATTAAAATAATTTATTACAATAAAATTGTTTTATTTACCAGTGAGTCATTCCATGTCAAGCTGCCTAATTTTGACCATTTATCCTAGTAGTTCAAAATCTGCTCTTTCCAACAGTATCAGAAAAAGTTAACTCGAAAGTGTCTATAGTATCAGAAAAACTTAAATTCAATGTATATTTCAACACTGAGATATTTTCTTTCAAACATTGATCAAATTTAATCAACGACCTTATGACCTTTGATAACATAACTTTTGGATTTAGCACAAAAAATTGAATACGTTTACAAAGATTCAGAGTACTAAATGTCATGGTTATGCAATAATCATGGTTGAATTCGCCTAATACAGGTGACCTATTCAAGAATGGCCCTCGGTATTTCAACAACATTTCTTGAACTGAAATTTTTCACAATTTCGTCTGAAATCTATATGAATATTCACATCAAGATTCAGAAAAATTGATGAGGATCTAGCAGGGTACTCTACGTCACTTGACATGGAATGACCCCAATGCCTTCTAACCCCGAGATTCTCTGATTAAAATGAGTCTACCTAGTGCATAATTATTTGTTTAAAAAATAATGCGCCAGGTAAACTCATTTTAATCAGAGAATCTGGGATTAGAAGGTGTTAGGATCATTCCATGTCAGGTGAACAAGGGATCCCTGCTCAACCCTCTTCAGTTTTACTGAAATTTATTATGAATATTCATAGATTTCAGAAGAAATTGTGCAAAATTTCAATGCACGAAATGGCATGGTTGAGGCTCCAGGGATCTTTCTTGTGGAGATCACCTAAAGGTTAATTCACACTATACGGAATGTCAACGTCACGTGATATAACGGCAAAGTCACGTAAATTTTGAGGTAGATTCGCATTTACGGAACGTCAACGTCAGTGTCATAAGGATATTGCTATCTCTATTTGCATCAATTGCACACGTCTATCTTTATACATCAACATCAGCCTGCACTGTCAGTTTTCATATTTGTTTCTCAATAGACAGGGCGATTCCTATTACATTTTCCGTTTGAAATCATGTCCAAATTTACGACGTACTTGTTCAATAAGGAGTTCGTCATCCATAATGAAAAGTATAAAATTTAAAATAAGCAAAAACTGTTTTGCAGAACACGTTCAACTCAACACGTCCACACTTGCCGTCCCGTTCCTTTGTTCACACTTGTACAACCGGTAAGGCAACGTCACGTCACAATATTCTTCGCGACGAATCTAAACGTTCCGTGACGTTGCCGATACGTGCCGTTACCTGTATGTGTCAACGTTCACCTTTAAAATTCATATTATAATATTTTGACGTGACGTTGACGTTCCGTATAGTGTGAATCGACCTTAAGTAACGCGAAATCAATCATTCGAAGGTAATAAACTTTTATAACAAATCTCTTGAATTAAAATAAATTTTTACTCGTCTGAAACATCCTTTTTTTAATTATTCATTTAAAAATATACTTTTTTTTTAATTTTTGATATCGATATTTAATAATATCGATTTTTTCCGGTATCGATTATTTTTAAAAATATACGAATAGTGTCAAGAATCGACATTTTTGAAAATTGTTGCATCTCTATTGCAAAATTCGTATCAGTCGAGGCAGAAAATCCGCTTTCATTTTCGTTTATCATTAATCTATTTTTTTTATAAAGATTACATATAAAATTTTTTATCATTTTAAACAAAATAATCATGAATAAACTACTAGTATTATTTACTATGAGTATGATTTCCGTTAGTGTAATACTATATCATGATTCACCTTTATAGACTATTACGTTTGCGTCTATAAATTTTTATGGCTACACATATATAAAGCAATTAATCATCTTATCTTCAAAATAAATAAATAAAAAAATACAGTAGAAGGTTGCAAAATATGAAAGAAAAAAAAAAATGGTAGAAAATCAGCGCTGGTTCGATATAAACGTTCTTAAAACTGCAAATGACAGAATTTCTCTTGCATTTATGTCTATAAGAAAAACGTTAAAAACAAGCTTTTTAAGGGGATAAAACTCGTAATATTTCACTAAATATTCGTTAAATATGATGAATAATTTATATAAATTCGTTTAATTTAAATCTATTAAAATTTACGTTGTCATTTATTTATCAAAACGTTATTTATAGTTTCGATTCTCCAGTATTCCTTCAAGCAATTTTAGTAATTCTGCAAAAATCGCGAGTGAAAACACTCAAAATCTAATTCTCTTACATTCGCATGATATCTATAAATTGAGTTATTTCTTCATAAACGAATTTTTTCTAAGGGAAAATACAGAAAAAAAAAACAACTTCTCATAACAGTTCTAGACGTTTCGAAAGTTTGCATTTAATTTGGCGGAAGCAAAGTGATTATGCTGTATTAACGCTGATTCATTCTTCTCCGATATGGGTCCTATCTGAAGTAAGTTGGTTAACGAAATGTTTGCAGAAAGTAAAAACAAAAAAAAAAAACGAATAAATGTATTCTAAACATTGCAGTTTTCCACATATAATACGGTTTATCTCTCAAAACTCGTTAACAGTAGCTTATATCCTGTTACCGTTTCGGTTAGAAAAGTAATTACTGTATTAAACTGTCTCATTATCGTAGCGATAACGGTTTTTTTTTTCTATAATATTGGGATAAAATAACAGCATATTAACGAAACTATTCCTGTAAGGTAACATACTAATATTGTCTTTTGCAAGTAAAGTCTCAAGATCAACTTCATCATAGATACGTGTTTACTGCATTGATAATGAATGAATAATGTCCTCTTCTTTCTCTTACTCTATTATCCTCGGGCTTTAAAGAACATTCAATATGATATCCACTTCTGTGCTCGATACAAGCTTGGTGAATCAGTAAAAGTTATATTAACATATACAGTACATCAGTGGCCGCCATTTAGAGCCAGAGACTTCTAAAGATGTATAAAACTGAAAAAAGAAGAAAATTTGTTTATTTTTTTTAATCTGTTTCAGTGATTCAAGCGGATATATTACGAATACCAAGTCGTTAGTCATAAGATTTACGTTATGCGAAATCATTACTTCCAGCATATTTGTACTGCAAATACAGTAAACAGTTATTAACCTGACAACGGAAACATTATCTTATCTAAATACCGAAATTTTATAGATTATTAGCTAACAATTTTATCTGGAAAATTTACTGTTTCTAGAATTACGAATAATAATATTAATATTTGTAGAATTATGTGGCAAACGGAAGCAAAAAATAAAAACAGTTTTGAAGTGCAAAAATTAATATATTTAAGTATAAGAATTACCTTTTTTTTGCTTTCTAACGATAGTCTAAAGATCTAAGAAGAACTGTAGAAAATTTTTATTTCCTAGATCAAAAAAATAAATAAAAAAAAAATGGGAGTTGTTCCGCGACATCCATGTATGGCATCACACTCATTAGTTTCGGAGAAACATCGAAAAAAATAAAAAATAAAAAAAAATAACGTCATTTCCTAATGTTTTCTGCGGCAGATTGATGTTTTCTACTTTAGTTCGAGTTGATTATTTTCAATAAAAATCGATCCTTTTTGAAACTTGAGAAAGGGGCTTTTAGACAGTACGTGTTAATGGATTTCCACCAATCGTTTCTAGTTTAAGAGCGAGTGGTTCCTTTAAAACTTTATTCTTTTTTATATATATATATATACACACAAACACTACTTAAAACTATTAAATCTAAGTTTTGTAAAAATTTCCACAAAATCTAATTTAAAAATTCCTGTTTTCCTTCGTTAACACCTGGGAGAACACTTATCACAATTAATTACCTAGTTTTATACCGGACTACGTAATATATAAACGCATAAATTATGACAAGGTAAATAAAAATAACGTTTTCTGCTTATTAATTAGTAAAAACTTAATCCGGGAAAACTTAATTTAAAATTAAAAAATCAAATTTTTAAACCTGTTAACATATATGCATACGTATATATGTATATTTTTTTCTATAGATTTATTGGTGCAAATCGCAGTTTCCTCATTGATGCGAATTAATATCAGAAAAATTCAAGGACGAAAAAATTATTCCAATCATTTATATTGCAAAATTCGTTTGCATTTCGATAAATGATAATTACGTTTTACGGAATTTTTTTTTTTAATAATTAAAAAAAAAAAAAAAAAAAATTAGCTCCGTTTTTAAAAATCGAAAGATGTGGTGGTGTGGTGGTGTAGGGGTGTTTCGTAATATAGCGCACCTAACGGAAATTTATCGAACTAATATCACATGACAACTAACGACGATAAATGGGAAGAGGCTGTCAAACAGGCTAGAGTTTCCGAGAAGCAAACATGGAGGTTAGGAGGACACCTGTTCTTGTGCTTTTAATGATAACCGTTGGATTAACCACGGCGAAAGGTGAGTTCTGTAAATGTTTACTTTAAAAAAAAAAAAGAAAAAAGAAAAATGCAAATTTAATCGTTAAAATAGTTTAATTTGTACTACATAATGCGATTTTTCTCAAATTAAAAATTGTTGTACTACCGTATTTTTAAGTTTCTTCAAACAGACGAACGTTAACTGTGTACGTACGTGATTCACGATTTTCTGCTTTAAACGGTTTAAAATTTCTCACATAAACTTAATGGAAAAAAAATAAAATAAAATTATAATTTTAACATAAAATGAAATCTGTTTATAATAATTTTTATCCGTTTATTCACGAGACAAACAAAAAAAAAAAAATGCAATTAAAATTCGTAATAATTGAAATAATTGTTACGTCACAAAGAATTAAAAAAATTTTTTTTAAAAATGAAATTAAAAGCTGTAGTTCGGATACCGGAAGAAAGTTTTCTGTATTATATATATATATATTTATATATAGGTCATTGTGAGACCAGTATGGAAAATCTGTACGTCTAGAATTACAAATTTTTAATAACATTCTGCGATTTTAAAACGTTAAAATGGCGTTTTAAATTATTTTAAAACGCCATTAACGCCATTTTAAAATTTATAGCAAAAAATAAAAAAAAGAATAAAAATAAAAATCTCTGCAGAGTAAACGGTTAAAATATTCCTTTTAATTAAAAAATTGTCAAGAATCTGTCGTAAGCATTCAGAGCAAATAAATGGAGATTAAAATCAACAAAAATATTCAAATACTCGACAGACAGACATATAATTGCATTCGTTTAAAGTTTTAAATGCGTTTTAGTAATTAAAAATCGTAAAAATATATATAATTCACTTCGAATAATTTTAATAAATATTTAAGTATATTTAACATATTTAGTGAAATTTAATTAATTAATATTTAATTGGATTTTCTCGAATTTTTTCTCGTGATATACTCGCATATATGGTAGCAAAGTAAGGATTTTATTAAAATATTTTTCTATAAAAATATTTTAATTATGTGTATATAAATAAGTATTTAGATATATTTAACATATTTATTGAATTTAACAAATAACGTTTAATTATATTTAGATATCTGATTTTGTTTTCTCGAATTCTTTCGCATCATATACTCGCATATATGGTAGCAAAGTAAGGATTTTATTAAAATATTTTTCTACAAAAATATTTTAATTATGTGTATATAAATAAGTATTTAAATATATTTAACATATTTATTGAAATTTAACAGATAACGTTTAATTATATTTAGATATTTGATTTTATTTTCTCGAATTCTTTCGCATGATATACTCACATATATGGTACTAACGTAAAGATTTTATTAAAATTCTTTTCTACAATAATATTTTAATTATATATATATATATTTAAATATATTTAAATATATTTAGTGAAATTTAACAAATAACGTTTAATTATATTTAAATATTTTATCGAATTCGTTCTCATGATATATTCGCATATATGGCACCAACGTAAGGATTTTAGTAAAATTTTTTTATACAAAAATATTGTATTTATGTATAC
>WUQG02052850.1:0-10254 GCA_011317285.2 Androctonus mauritanicus | reverse complement strand
AAGTGGCGGTGAGAATATAGGTTCCATCGCCACCATCGCAGACTGCCAATTCGGGGGGACCAGACTGATTGCATAGAATAGGATCACTGAGCGGATCCGTTAATCTTCGTTCTCTATAAATTTACTAACTTGTCCCAATTCGATCTCGGGTTCTCTGATTGGAAGCCCAAACGTTTCAATGTGGTCAATCTGGCTGATTCAGGTTGACACCTAGAAATAAAATCTGTAGATTGACAGGATTTCTAGGTTTCCAGCTGATCAAAATTTTATTTTATGATTGTCATTGTGAGAATTCCTATTTATTTACTTATTGGAATAGATTGAAATAAAGTTTTCCTTTTATTAATAACCAGTACATTGTCTGTAATAATTTAAATGCGAGTTTTATAAATTGGCATAATTTTATATTTTTTTAAAATTATTAATGAATTATTGTTGAAAATAGTTATTTCTATCATTTTATGTAGCTGTAAATTAGAAAATTAATTTTCCTCAAATTTATTAATTTTTATATTAATTTATTTATTAATTCCAATCATCGATGATTTCAAGATTCTCAATAGTAAATTTGGCAACGTAAGTTAGGTGGCAATATGCAAAAATCGTTGCAGTTTTAGAATAGTTTCTCCATTTAAACTTCTATATTCTATTTAAAACTTTGAAAATTCTAGTTATGATTAAGATAGGAAGCAAGCAGCGAGTAGCCGACATTCTTCATAGATCTGTTGTCAGTGGTTTGATTGGTCTTACTATTATTGGGGTGGGACTTTGCAGCCTTCGTGTTTACAATTATTTTGCTTACGTTCGGCCAAATCATAAAAGACTTCTTCACTTACAAGAACAGAAAACAAATCAATCAGTTAAAGAAGCTATAAATACTGAGCACTTATAGAATTTTAAATTAAAGAAAATTAAAAATAAATTCAAAGTAAGAATGAAGGAAATTTTTAATTTAGGCAATAAGGAAATAAATGTAAAGTTGTCGTTTTGAAATAAAAATTTTGTAATTCGTCCTAAGATTTTAAATACAAAAAAAAAAAAAAAAAATACATAGTGCATAAGCATAGTTATAAATGCAGATTTTCTTTTAGATCAGTATACTTAAATTTATGGGTAAATAAGCATTGTAAGCAGACAAATGTTTTTATTATAAACTGTCTAGATTCATGTAGTAATACATTTGCCTGTTTTCAGTGCTTATTTTCCTGAGGTTTTTTTTAATATTTGAAGTATAGCAATCCTCTATTAAAAAAGTCACAGGAAAAATTAAAAGACTAATATTTATTATTTTTTATTAATGTAATAAATATCCAAGTCTTTTCAAATGATTGCATAAAAAGTGTTAAACTTTCATCTGAATGATCTGGAATTGATCCCATATCCCTAGCAGTTTTTGAGGATTTTGGCAAGTCCAACTGATTCTTATATTTCAACTCTCCAGTTGACTCTGTTGTCAGTGATACCTGTCCATGGTAGATGCTGGAAATTTCTGCTATCATATATATGTTGCAAGATTCAGTAGCATAGCTACCAATCCACCAAGTTTCCAATTTTAAAACATTGAATATATGCTGATATTATGTGAAATACAAGAATAGACCTCAAATTTAAAAAAAAAATTAAGAATTAATAGAATTCATTTCTAGATTCTTACTTCTTAATGATAACATCCTTGAATGTTTTCATATATTCATTTAAATAAATATTAATTTATAATTATTTGAATCAAGGTAGCTTTGATAAAATTACAGTATAAGAATTCCTATTTGAGCATTTAAATTACTAATCACTGTCTTAAGAAAAATTACTAATTGCTGTCAGTTGAAAAATAATCTAAGATTTTACTTTCAGTGATATTACTTATCATCTATTAAAGTCAATATAATGTCTGTTGAATGCAAATGTTGAATATTCATCACTTATGATTATTATAACGTATCAGTTATCCAACAAAATTAATAAATGCTATAAAGAATAACATAGTCACATAAGATAATAGACAAATGACAGTATTAAATGTAAAATCTAAACTGATTTTTCAAACTCAAATGCATACTGTATTTTGAAAATGGTCATGAAGATGAATTGATTGGACAGTATGAGAAATAATTACTTTGAAATGCAATATCATTTCTCAATCCATAATTGCTTCAATATGAAAATAATCAATTTGCTTTTATAACATGAATTTATAATCACTCAAAATAATCACCTTATTGCTGCAATTATTCTTTGCATATTTCAGAAATTATAACTGCTGATATTTATTGATGATATATCATTTGAAGACAGTCTATGATTTTTATAATATTTGCTTATTTACAATCAGTTCAAATATATTTAATTGATTTTTAAGTTTCAAATACAGATTTGAATAAATTTCTTAGCAAAGTATAAATATGGGAGAATCCATAAACTATATCATGTTGCTAGTGAAAGGAAGGGGATAATATATTTATGACAATAAATGATGGGAGAAAGAGAATCTTGCAAATTGTGATGTCAAAGTAAAAAATTGAGTTTTACATTTCTATGATTAAAAATTTTTTCATGAAATATAAGATATTTAAGTTTAATTGTTGAAAAATGCATTATATTAATTAGTAAAAAATAAAATGCAAATACTTTTGATTCACTTTTATATAATACTATTCTAATAATTGAAAGAATCTTTCTTTTTTATTTTAATGCATATATTAAAACCCAAATGTCTTAATTTAATTTTAGGCTAATATTTAATATATAGCTTCTTTCCTAACATGAAAATGAAAGAAATTATCCTATATGAAATGCATTTTGATTTTGTATGGGATAGTTTCTTTCATTAATAGATAATATAATAAATTTATTATGAAATTATGATTCTTTATATTAATTTTCATATATTCAAAAATTAAATTAGATTTCCAGATAATTTGAAGAATTAAACTAATAAACTTTACCTACAAATATGACTTCATCATTATTGAAGAACATCAAATTAAACTTTATTTCCCAGATGGCTAGTTGTTTACATTCAACCCATCCCAAAACAAGATCTTGGAATGTTCTTAAAGTAAATCATGTGGCTGTAGCAGTACCTGATTTAGAAAAGATATCTACTCTTTATAGGGATATTTTAGGAATAAAGGTAATTAATTTTACTTTTTATTATACAATAGAATAGACTCTGTTTAAGTTAAATTAGTGTAAGTTCATCTGACTTCGATGATTTATCCAATGTTACTGGTCTTTGACCTGTACTTTGTTTTAGGATAAATTTAGCAACAGGGTTTCCACTAGTCGTAACTATTAACACTCACTATCATTTTATATTGGATGCCACTGTTGATCTCAGTATAACATAGATTAGGGTGATGTGAATAGTTTCTTCTACAGATTCTGTTTGATATATTGCCAAAAGCAAACACTAGGAATTTTATTTTTGAACAGCCCTCTAAGGATCTCTTTTCTCCTATTTTTAACCCTTCCCCCTCCTAACGGAACTCTGTCATTAAGTGAGGTACTCCTCACTTAACAACCGAGTTCCGTTCTCATGACTTGATTGTAGAACGAATTGGTCGGTAAGCAAGTAACTTGTTCCTATATATTTAGAAAATATTGGAAACAAATTTCAACTTAAAAATTTATATTTTAATTATGCACAAACTATTTTTCTTCAAATTTTTGGAACTACGAGTGCAGGAATTACATGCAATAGAAATTGTAAGCATTGCATATGGGTGAAAACCAAATTTTCTGTTAAAAAATAATAATCATAAGCTCGGACGCAAGTGCGAGCAGTCATTAAGCAGGTAGGTCATAAAGTGAGGAGTACCTGTACTTTGAACTATTTAAAAAGTATCCAGTGATGTAATGTTTATTTTGTAACATAATAAATATATAGTATAATTAAATGCTGTCCTAATTTTTGTCTATTTATGTATGTACAACCTCTGTCCATAAAGTTCAATGAATGACGGCATATTGCTCACAGTTGTAAGAGTGTGCCACTGCCATATCCCATGCTGGACAGGTCAAGATGTGTAAAAAAGTTCCTGAGCAGCAGCACTGCGAGTGTGCTTCTCATGTGTAAACAGCACATTGTAGAGTGAAGGTGTAGTACGCCCGGTCGAAACCCAAAATGGATCAGCAAACGAATATGCTGTTCTGTTTCAAACTTGATAAATCAGCAAAAGAGACTCATGAAATGCTGATGACAGTTTATGGAGAAAGTGCTGTCACTTTGAAATGTGTTTGAGTGGTTTAAACGTTTCCAAGAAGGATGGGAGACTGTGGAAGATGCCCCCAAAGTGACCGGCCTACAACTGCATGCACCTCGGACAACGTACAGAAAGTGAAGGAATTTTTGTCCCATGATCGTCATGTGACAGTGTGAATGATAGCAGAGGAAGTGGGAATTAGTCATGAGAGAGCCCATCTCATAGTGACCTAGGATTTGGGTAAATGCAAGCTTTGCTCCTGACTTGTGCCCCACAATTTGATGCTGGAACAAATGCAACTTCGACTTGACACCTGTGCAGACCTCATTGATATGGAGGATCAAGACCTAAATTTCCTGAAAACCATCATCATGGGCAATGAGAGCTGGTGCCTGAAATATGACCCTGAAGGCAAGCGTCAAAGTATGGAGTGGCAGAGTCCAGGGTTGCTGAAAAGAAAGAAGATGTGTAGCGAGAAATCCTGCATCACGACAATGCTCGTGGTGATCTTTGACTCTGAAGGTCTCATCCATAAAGAATTCCTCTCTGAGGGCACGATGATGAATGCCGCTATGTACGTGGAAATACTGAAATGTCTCTGCTGCAACAGATCAAGCAGGTACACCCCCAGTACACCAAACAAAGTGATTGGACATTTGCTCCACGATAATGCCCAGCCACATACTGTCTTTCTGGTGCAGCAGTTCCTGGCCAAAAGGGGAGTTGTATCACTCAATCACCCACCCTACTCCCTAGACTTCTTGTTCCCCAAATTGAAATTAGCCTTAAACGGCCAGAGGTTTTCGGACATCCAACGTAATGTTACAACTCAACTGCAGGCTATCCCTAAAGACAACTACACCAGGAGTTTCCAGGACTTGTATTCCCAAAAGTACATTACCATCGACAGGGATTACTTTGAAGGACAGTAACTGCTGTTTCAAGTAAGTCAACGATCCATTCACAATATAGACATATTCACTGAACTTTATGGACAGAGGTTGTATTATTAAAAACATTTAAAGTATAATTGTAAATTTGTGTTGTAATATAATAAAAATTTCATTTTATACTATTTATCACAGCTTTGTTATCCCTTCAACATGCACTCATATCTGTATTTTAATCTGTGAACTTATGAGATTTTAAATTAGAAGATTACATGTAATCTTCAATAAATTATTTACATTAACATGAAATTGAAGTTTTCTTTATATGGTTACTAATTTAAAATAAAAATGTATATAAAAGCATTTACAATGTCTTATTTGAATTTTTATCTTGTTACAAAATATTATGAAATATCACTGCATTTGAAAGATATTAAGTAATACAGTGATTAAAAACAATTTGATTTATATAATGCAGTGTCTAGTGTATTGTGTAATCCCCTATGTAAATGTTGATATATGATTAGTAAAGTATATGCAACTTTTCAGCAATTCATCTTGGATAATATAGAACTTTGGTTAAACAACCCTCTATTAATTGGGATGCTACTGTATTAATGATTAACACAATAATAGATTATTGTGTATATAAATCATAATTTCTTTGAGTCTTAAATGTTTCAAAAGTCTTATCTAAAATCATATTCTTTAATTTTGAAACTTGCTGAATATTCAGTATATCATATTAATACTATGACAGTATTAAAATATCTAAATGTCATACATAGTAAAATAAGATCTAAATAAGAAAAATGTTTTTAAAATTGGATTAAGAAAATATTTTTTAAATCAATACTCCAGAACTTTATATTAAATTTGTATTTATAATAATTTGTTTAAAATTAAAAATATTTAATTTTTGTACAGTTTGTTTTTATTGTACAAACATAAGATTAGATTATATTTTATTTACTTATTTAAATTTGTTTAGGATGTACAACATAAAATAAGAGAGCAGTTCAGAGGACAGCCAGATGAATTTTTAATTAGTGACATAGCAAATAATTGTAAGGTATACATAAATATTTCAATTTATTTAATATATCAATTACTTTTAATCATGATATATATCATGATTAAAAATAAAAAGCATATTTGGATGAATTAATTTCATCCAAATATGTTTTTTATATATGAAAATATAAAAGGCATATTTTCATATTTAGGAACTTGTACCATTAGATACCACTACCCAAACTCCACTGGTAAGAGAACAAATGAAACATGTTTATTTTAGTGTAAGAAAGCTTAGAGATATTATGGAAAGAATGGTAGAAAGATCAGAAGAAGCTGCAACAGACATGTTAGTTTTTGGAAAAGAGCTTAGGTAATTATTCTTGCATTTCCTAAATTAAAGTTAATGAAAACTATTTAAAAATTAAATTTGTTATAGTTCTCTTTCAAACTGCCCATCTCCTGGATCAGATTGGGGATCAGGTGGGAATGATACATGGGAAACCTTAAAAAATGGACTTACTTTACTTTCTCCTTTGTTTTCAACAGTTTCCAAAGCTTATGTTGAACAGGTATGACTTTTTATATTTTTAAATGAAAAGAAAACAGATTCTTAGTTTGATGCACTTAGTTATTCCCCTATTTATGATCATACTGCAAAGTCGTGATACTCGAAAATACCAATAATAATAATAATAATCTAAATTCAACCTAACAGTTTTAACGACTCTGTAAATCCAGAGTCCAGCCTGAGCAGGTCTTTTTTACTATTTCCTAAAATAAATATTTCAAATCAAACCAATCTATCAATAACTAATGTCTACCCAACAAAAACAAACAGGAAAACTTACAGCTGAAAGTATCAAATAAGTGTTAGATCTAAATAGCAAAAAACGATGTTAGAAACTTATATCTAATAAATTGAATAAATTCTCAAAACGAAGTTAAATAATGAAATATAAATTTATTTGATCAAAACACTTACTAAAAAAAAAATGTAAACCAAAGCTTTATTTGAGCAATAATAAAGCACAAAATAAGTTATCAACAAAACTTATTTAATTCATATTTAATTCAAATATTCAAAACAATAATAAATATAACCTTAAGTACTATTTACTACATCCACCTCAGATAAAACTTAAGCCATAGTCAATCTTTACAAGAAATTCAAGAGTCACTAATCAGCTCCAATGCAAAACGAAACACCTCTAATACCTCATTCTGTCAGTTGATGCTTATGTTTTTATTCCAGTGGCTTTTACAATACCGAGCTTGTCTCATTTACATAAGTTGTGCAACAACTTCAAATTTCTTAGTTTACAGAGCAATCAATTCATGTCGTCCTCTTTACAAATTAATTAGGTACTAAATAAAACATTGATACAAGATCGTTCTTATATTCTCATATTGGATCAGTGGTAATATTTAAAATAGATGACATCAAGAACCGAGAGAGTTTGTCGGGAGACAGACTTCTGGTCCATAACTCATAACATCTAACTGATGAGACGGAAAATGTGAAAAGTGAATTAACTCTTAAATTAAAATATAATACATTAAATAATAATAAAAAAAAGCATAATAAAATAATAATAGGATAGGTCAGAGTTAACTTCTTCACATCATGATCTGCCAGTCTGTAAGAAAGCAGTAATCAAATCTCTCCTAAAAAGAGCTATTACACATTGTATCACTGCTGCAATAAAAGATCATGAATATAATACAATCTTTGTGCAAGCTCAAACCTATGGATAATCTCCAAACTTTATAAATAGAATTTATAAAGATTTCATATCTAAGCAATGTTGTGATATTTATAGCAACAAGCCTACTTACATACATTCTACATCCAATCCCCAGCCTTTCTTTATAAAACCAGTACCATACTATCCTTCTTTCAATTTCATAAAATCAAAGTTAAAAAAAAAAAGCAGGTATATTGCTTCCCTAGAGCAGACAAAAGACAATATATGATATCTTACATAACGATAATGCTAAGCCTTCACATTTTGTCCATTCAGGAATTTAGCTTATTCCAGCATATAATGAAGATCATTACAGAACAGATATATATATATATATTGAAAGTACAATAAAAAGGTTATAGAGACAAGTTATAGAACACAGAAGAGACACAATCACTGGGAAAATGTGTATTACTCTCATGAGATTTTACAAGACCTCCCTTCATATTGATTGGACTCAGGCTAAAATCATTGCCAGTGTTAGATTCCCAAATGAATATAAGATGATAGAAACATTCCAGTTAGCCAAATAGACTTCTACCCACTATGTTATAAACAATTAATACTCCAGAGATACTAGTATACTACTACTATCATGACTTAATGCCATGCATACTTCCAGACAATATGTTTAATTAAATCATAATTGAATAGACAGTGATATGTATTTTCAAATTAATGGAACTCAAATTCCACTATCCATTGACTTAGAGAAATAAACACTTCAAACCAAAAGATATTTTTCTCTCTCACTATTATTGCAATTTCTGTGGTGGCCTTTAAATTCCAAAAAAATAACAATGCAATCTTTAAGCTTCAAAAATATTTTTTATTTACATACATAAAAATCCTCAAATAAATAATAATATCTTTACTTCTTAAATTATCTATAAATATTACATAATTATGAATCACAGGCTTTGGATGCATTTCAGCTACTCATGTCCTCTTCAGCTACACCTTTGTGTCTTATCATAATTATACATAAGTTCTTTTTTAAAATTTATAAAACTTCTTGAAAACATTCATTTTAATTTTTTGTTTTTTGTCGATTCCTTATTTTAATACTTGCTAATTTCAATAAATCAAAAAAATATATATATAACATCCATTTAGAAAGTAACAAATATCACATCCATTTTGAAATTAAAACAGTTTGCTGCTAGATCCTTATTATAACACTTCTCATATTTTTATTGACATCATTACACCAATTAGCTTATTTCATTTTCTGTAATGACTGATGAAACCAGCACACTAATTTTTGTTTTGATTTATTGAAATTAGCAAATATCAAAATAAGGAGTCGACAAGAAAACAAAAAATTATAATGAATGTTCTTAAGAAGTTTTATAAATTTTAAAAAAGAACTTATGTATAATTATGATAAGACACAAAGGCGTAGCTGAAGAGGGCGTGAGTAGCCAAAATGCATCCGAAGCCTGTGATTCATAATTATATAATATTTATAGATAATTTAATTTAAGAAGTAAAGATATTATTATTTATTTGAGGATTTTTAAGTAAGTAAATTAAAAATATTTTTGAAGATTAAAGATTGTGTTGTTATTTTTTTGGAATTTAAAGGCCACCACAGAAATTGCAATAATAGTGAGAGATAAAAATATCTTTTTGATTTGGAGTGTTTATTTCTCTAAGAATGGATAGTGGAATTTGAGTTCCATTAATTTGAATATTTGTAATATTACACATAAAACTATACCTAGCATCAGTATTGATGTACTATGTTTTATTATTTATATTGTTATTATTTTTATTATTTCTTGTATTCTTTACACACATTTTGTATCTATTTAAATTTTATTTATTTTTTATTTTATTTTTATAATATATTTAGCATCATATCATATTGTAGTTTGTTGCCCTCATGGTAATGTATTAGCATTCAGTTAGAATGTGTATATTTTAAAGCTGTTTTATTTGCAAAAAGCTGACTACAACTTAATAAAGTTGGAAATACTTCTAGTTAAATGACTTTTAATTGTTATTCTACCTATTTTGTGCTTGATGTTTTAAGTTTGTAATAAGTATATAAAACACATGTATGTGATAAATGATGAAATTAGAGAAAAAATACATGAAAATATGTTGTGCAGCAATATACTTTCACTCATTTTCTTGTATCTGTGTTATAGTTTTATACATTTTGATTATTATATTGGGTTGTTCGGAAAGTTCGTCCCGATTTTTGATAGGTGGCGTAATGACAGGTCTGAATCTATCAGAACGATTGAAAAAAACTAACTGTGTAGATATCATAAAAGACAGTACTTCAGGCATATTTAGAAAAAAATTTGGTTACGATATGTTAATTTTTGTCAGTTTTATACACCTTTGAATATGGAAGAAAACAAAGTGCATTTTAGGCATTTAATGCTT
>WUQG02052849.1:0-28732 GCA_011317285.2 Androctonus mauritanicus | reverse complement strand
GTCCCGTCCTACAAGCTAGTTCAGATTTTGTTTGATTCCAATTTGCGACCTAGTTGTTAATTTAAGAATATTACATTAGGAATTTATAATATATAATAAATAAAATTAATGTATTGAAAAATATACCTGAATTATTTCCTTTTGAGTAAATCCACACATCTGTTCCATATATTCTACAAGAACATTATTTATTGTATCAATTTCATTTATTGCATTATTATTTTTTTCAAGTGTTGTTGTTATTTCTGAACTATTGCTTTCCTCTTTCATCCATTTATGTTTTTTAATCTGTTCTAAAGTGTATCTTTTTTCTGGATCAACAACAAGCATGTTACGAATTAAGTTTTCACAGTCTGTAATAGTTTTATATAAAAATTAAACAAAATAATTAAAATTAATAATTCTACATTTGAATGCTGATATATTACCTGAACTCATGAAAAACGGGACACGAAATTTCCCTGATAAAACACAATCCCGAAGACTCTGCAATGTCTTACCATCAAATGGTAATGCTCCACATACCATAACATATAATACTACCCCTAAACTCTAAAATCATAATAATAATTAAATTAATATACAATTTAAACTTTTTTAATAAAAATATAAAAAGATTTGCTTTATTTTGTTAATTTTACATCAGTTATTATATATATAATAACCGATGTGATACATTATTAAATTCTATTGAAATTAATAATATATAGAAGATGCCTAGCATAATATATGCCATTAAAAAAAATATATAAAAAATGAATTAAACAATGAAAATATCTGCTTTTGTTCTCAAATTTATTAAAAATATATCAGAAATTATAATAATAAAATGATATTTTCATGTAATTAAATCATGAACATTTGGTTATAATTATTACAAATATTTGCTAAGTATATTTTTGTACAAATTTTTATATATTTTATACATTTCAGCTGTTGACGTAGAGTTTATCATGTGATCTCATAGGCATGTTGATGAACAGCTAAGCTTACCACTAAAGGGATTTTTATAGGATGGCACCTAGTATAGCTATTTTCAGGGTTTAAATAATCAATTAAATTCATTTTAACCCTAAATTATCCATTATTAATCCACAATTTAGAGTTAAAAAGAATTTATAAAATTTGAACTTTTCCTCAAGATGACAGTTTATTGAAGTCTAATTACATCATGCAACAATAATGCCATTCATATACATATTGCTATCTATTAATAAACTTATAAAATTTCACCAGTACTTGATTTTTGATAATTACAGATAAATCAAAGGTTAAAGAAAAATTAAAAAAAAAAAAAAAAAAAATAATATCCATATCTGTATAAAATTCTGTATCATTTGACACCATAATTGCCTTCCTAGCCAACAAAGAAAATATGAAATTCATGCAACTGAAAAATTTACATCCTACCATCTATTGGGAATTTTTGTAACTTTGTCATTAATCCTGTAATTGTTTTCTGACAATTACAGGATTAATGACAAAGTAATTGTTTTTTGACAATTACAGGGATATCTTTGTAATTACAGATAAATCAAAGGTTAAAAATAAAATATTATTCAAATCTGCAAATTCTGACAACAACAGGGATATACCTATAATTGTCCTTGTAATTGTCAAAATTTTATGCAGATATGAATATTATATATATTTTTTTTTTACAAGAATATTCATGTAATTGACAATTCAGGGTTACAGTTTGATAATTATAGCGATATATTCCTGTAATTGTCAAATTGTATCTTTTGATATTACATGGATATATCTGTAATATCAAAGGTACAATTTAACACTAAAAACTGTTAGGCACAAATACTGCATTGATTGGTAACTGAACTATTTTTTAGGCTAACCAATAAAAAAGCTAGAGGTTGTACAAAGTTGAATGTGCAGCACATTAATATATATAAAATATATTTTTGATTTATTAATGCAATTACTGTAAAAATTATTTTCCATCATTAAATTTATAATTTCTTGAAATTTTTATGAAAAAAAAACAGTTAAATCCAGAAAATAAAATATCATCATACTATAAAAAGTATTTATATTGAAAATTGATTAGCACTTTAATCAAAATTGAATTAAGGTTTTCAATATCCAAATTTTTGATGATATGTTTTTAAGTACATTAATACAATAATGTTATGTATTTTATTTAATATGCAAAAGGTGTTTAATTAATTTCATTGCATTTAACTTTCCTGTTTACCACTGTTGAAGTATGAAACTATTTTAAAACTTATAAAAGTGATATATAATCAACTGTAATCAAGGCCAAATTTTTTTTAAATAATATTTCATTATTATAATATGTTATTTTTTAAGGAAGTATTATTTTGGTTGTTTTAAAACATAATATTCTTCAAAGCCTACCCATATATCTGCTTTAGGACCATTGTATTCTTTTCCTTCAAAAAGTTCCGGTGCTGCATAGGGAGGACTTCCACACCATGTTTTAAGGAATTTATCAGATTGAAAATAATTGCTGAATCCAAAATCTGAAATAATCAAAGCAAGACATCTGAAAAGTTTAATAATTTCAATTTATTATTTAAATTAGATATCTAAGTATTCCAAGAGTATTACTACTAAACAGTTCAGAGTCCATAGTCAAAGAGGCCAAGGATAGAACTGTTTAAAGAAATAATTTACAGAAGAGCAAATAATCATTCTTTTCAAAAGATATTTAATATTGTAATTTCAAATTATTCTAATTTTAGTCCAGCAAATAAAAGTTTGGCACAAAATTTCCTTAATTTCTTATTTGCTATAAAGTTTAAACAAATTTGAATTTATTATAAATAATTTTATAAATCAGATTTATTGCAATATAAATTTATTTACCCGCAATTTTAATATTCATGTTTTCATCTAACAATAAATTTTCTGCTTTAAGATCACGATGAACAACATAATGTTTATGACAATAACTAATTGCTGAAATTATTTGTTGGAATTTTTTTCTTGCTTTGCTTTCTTCCATCCTTTTATGCACAAATAGATAATCTATAATCATATTAAAAGAAAACAGAGTTGTAATTTTTCTTTTTTAATCAATCAATAATTAAATTATTTTTAATTCTATCAATAGTGTTTAATTTGCATAAAAATAAGTAACAGAATATACCATTGTCTGTTACTATGAGGATTAAAAAAAACAAAAAAATATCTAATTTTTATATATGATTAAATACATACCAAAGATATCTCCTCCACTAGCATATTCTGTTACAAGATAAATCATATCATCTGTATCAATGACCTAAAATGATAAAAGATCTATAATTGATAAATTATGGTTTAGTATAATCATTTTTGTTTTCATTACTTTATTTAATCAATGCAATAAATTTATGAAATTTTAAATTTTTTCAAATGAAATTAAATAAAAATAATAAGTTAATTTGAAAAAAATTACAAAAATTAATATAGACAATAATTTTTGATTTTTTTCAATAATTATAATAATATTCTATTAATTGAATACAATTCAACCGTTAAGAAATGAATTTATATAAAATTATATAAATGATGAAACATATTTATAGAATTTACCTCATACAATGTATTAATATAATAAATAATTATTATATATAATAATAGTTATAAAAATTCAATATACATTATTAGATTATAGGAATACAATAGAAATTATAAAGAACATTGATAAACTATGAATTTATTAAATATAAATACAGTAATTACTTATAAATAGCAAGATAACTATATAACATAAATATATTGTGCAAATACAAAGACATTCTACTTAAAATTGGAAATAGGACAAACACTTATTTGGAATAATAAATTAATAGAAGAGCATCAAGTAATACAAAGAAAAGAGAGCAATTTTCTTCAAGTTGAAAAAGTCCTATATGGTTTAAAAACATTTAACAGATTATCTTGTGATTTATTATAGTAATTTCAAAGATTTCAATGAAAACACTTTTATGAATAGTGAAATTTCCAGCACTCTGACTTATATTTCTATAGTTTTTGAGAGACTTCTTTTAATGAAATCTAAAAAGAATTATATATGTCTCCAATTCAAGTTCTTTGCTGATATAATCAGATAATTGTTATTGTAGAAGTGACTCAATCCTTAAATTTCAAATATCATTTGGAACTTTTTAATACCTAACTTAAATTTGTGTATTTTGTTTTAACTTTTCATAATATTAAACAATCAAAACAACTGTAAACAAATTATTTGCAAAACAGTTTATTTAAATTATGAAAAACACAATCTCTATAACTGCTATATTACAGAACTGCTTTAACTAATATTTTCTTTAAAAATATTTAAAACATTCCTTGTAAGAAACTTTTAGCTTGCAAAAAATCATTTGCTTACAGAAAAATAAGCAGATGACTTCTTAAAGTGAAACTGTTTCTTGTACAAGAGTTAATTAAATAATTCTATCAAAATAGAACTTTTTTCTCTTATTGAAATTATAAGATAAACATTCACAAACTGGAGCAAATCTTGTGAAATTGGAATCAGTTTGCACATAATGAACTCTCTACTTCATGCATTGTACAATAATGCAATTGTAGCATTAAAAGTACAATTATAATATATTGTAATTTTAATACTACAATTGCATTATTGTTTAGTTCTAATACTTCTAGAAATTAAAAGATACAATGGAGCATTAATCAAGATTACAAACATGAATATAGAAAAGACTATTTTAAAACCAACACTATTTAAAAGTTATAGACAAAATGAGAAATGACTCAATAATCACAACTTAAAAATACAAAAAACAAGCTTCAAAGCCGAACCAAAAACTTTTTATTTAAAGTACTTTCGGGTTAAAACCCTTACTGATGATGGGTTTTAACCCAAAAGTATTTTAAATAAAAAGTTTTTGGTTCGGCTTTGAAGCTTGTTTTTTGTGTTTTTATTTTGTTTCCCGAACCTGGTCTCTGTTTACTAAAAATTATATTCATATGTATACCAAAGAATTGTTTTTGAATAAATTTTCTTTATGATTTATCATCAGTAAATGTTTTAATTCTTATTCCTAGTTTATATACTCTATATCCGGGTTGTAAAAATATTTGCTTGGATAGGAGAAGTCTCCAAGTGGAAATATTTAGGACGTCCTGCATTATACAATAGTTTTAGAAATTCTATTGCTATAGATTAAGAATATTCCAGCAATAAATAGAGAAATATTTTTTTCTATATTTTACAAATTAATAAAGGCAATTTAATAAAAGAAATTACTTATAAGTATCAATAATTTTTTGTCAAATAAATTTATTTTAACAATCCTCCACTATTAATATAGCTAACTGATTCCAATTCAATGATAGACAAATTATATATAGAATATATGACAGAATATCATAAGAAATAAAACAAGCACTGTAATAAAAACACAAAAAACAAGCTTCAAAGGTGAATGTTTTCAGTTCGGCTTTGAAGCTTGTTTTTTGTGTTTTTATTTTGTTTCCTGAACTTGGTCTCTGTTTACTATCAAAGCACTGTAAGACATGCCACATGCCAAGAGATGAATTTTATAAGGAAATGCTATAAAAAAAATTTTCATTTAATTTTCGTGAAAATTTTATTATTAAAAATGCAGAACCACCAAAATAAATTTAAGAAATATGGAGAAATCATCAAACCAGGGAGAGTTTGTCAGGTTATTTTTTATTTCACTATGCTTTCTTATATAATAGAAATTATAATCTGTAATTCATGTGCTATTACCTGTTTAAATATAAGTATTAATATATAATTTTGATATTATCATCTGATAAATGATATGATAAACTTTTTAAAATATAGATAAATGGATATTTATTTTATGCATTGTAAATATTTATTTTTGTACTTAAATATAGAAAATTATATTTAAAAATCTTAAGAACATTAAATAAATGGCAATTTATTGTATAATTAGAAAAATAAGGAATTAAAATACTGGAATATAATATAAATTAGCAATTAAAATTAATCTAAAAATAAATAAAAATTTCATGATTTGAAAATTAATTAATTAATTGAAAGCATGATATTAAACCATTTTATTTAAAAACGTTTATTGTGTTTCTATCATTTTTCAGATAAAATTATAATTTCATTAAAATTTAAATTGTAGTTCAATCTGTTTATTGAGCAAATTTTAAAGTTAAAGCAATTCTCAATAATAGTGAGTTCAGAAAAAGTTTCTATAAACAAGTTACAAATGAATAAAATGAATCCAAACTTTTGAAACTAATGACATTGATAATTTTAATTTGCTATTGTGATATGAATAATTCATTATTTAGATAGACTTTTAATTTATTAAAGTAAAAATGAAGAATTTATACAAATGAATTGAAAAAATGATGAATTTATATGAATGAAGAATTTCAACTTATTAAAGTAAAAATAACATTCTCGCTATTAAATGCATTATAAGGTGGTCATTGACTTAGAACTCTCTTAATTTACAACTCATGATGGCAATGTCATCAATAAATTTTGTGATTGGTTAATGTAATTGATAAAGAATTTTAGTCTCTGAGAATAGTCTGATATATAAAAAGCATCTTTTCTTGTATCTAGTTATTGTATTTTTGTGTTCATTAAGTTTATTATAATAAAATTGAGCATAGTAATAAATATTGGTAGTAGGCAATCCATAAATTTTTGGCATTTCCAATTTATGATGGCAGGGTTCAAAAACCAACTCTGCTATTATAAGTCAAGAATTACCTGTCTTGTAGATGCCACTGATATAAATGTTCATTTATGTCAACTTACTTTGATCAACCAAAGTGATCAAATGATTACCCAAAATCATCTCATAATTGGTTGACTAGTTGATCAAAATTAAAGTGCATCATAGTCAATCAAACATTAATTGATTCTGGAACAATTTTAATTCAATTCTTTATATATTTTTAAAAAATATACTGTAATACCATGCTTATTTGTGAAAGTTTTATCTTATTTAATTCTCCAAAACTTAGAAAAGAAAATTAAAGGGAAAAATTATACAATTTTTTCCATCTTGATTTAAGCAAAAACATATTTATAAAAAAATTATCAATATTTGAATTAAAATAAATTAAAGCAATAATCCAAATGCAAAAAAGAAATCATCAGCCCTCAATCATTATTTTTTAAATAAAATAAATTTATTTTCTTATATGTTGGAACAAAAGTTTGGGGAGTAAAATAGTCATACAAATTACAATTACATAAAATATTGATCAGAAACTCATATAAGTTGCCATTCTTAGTCTAGAGCAATGTTTTTCCTTGGTAATTCAGTAGTGATCAATAGTAATTATTTTGTAATTTTTGATGAGTTAATTACAAATGAAGAATTTTAATATAACTTCATATTTATATGAATAATTAATTTGTATGAATAGCAAATAAATTTTTATTGAAAATTGAAATTTGAATGAATTATTTATTTATTAAATTAAACAAATTGAAGATTATAATTAATAGTATGACAATGTAACAATTAATTTAGTGACAATGGCAATTTATAAAAAAACAATACATCTACTGTATAAGGTAACCAATAAAGTTTTGTCAGATTTTTATGTTGTTGAACTGCATATGCTCTCCACACCATTTGTTCAGAGATAAGACAAATAAGAGAAAGATAACATGTTAGTAAGTAATTCCTCTTATAGTGGGCTTGTAGTGGTCTTACAGTTAAACAGGGACATCAGTGAGAGCAAATCAAACATGGAAACCCCAAACAATATTATATGGGCCTGCAGTTTAAACTGGGAATGAATGCTAAAGAAAAATATGCCAGGCATTTGGTTGAGATGAGGTAAATGAGTGTATAGTATAACAATGATTTAAGAAATTTAAAGAAGGTAATGAATCCCTCTAGTATGCAACTATGTACAAGACATTCACAAGCCATAGACAATGAGGAACTCAAGGTACCTATTGTGACTGATAGTGGCCAAATATGTGAAGCACTGGGAGAAACATTCAATTCTGATGTGGAAACCATTTGACAACACTTCCATCAGCTTGGGAAATGATATAAAGTGGGATGATGGGTCCATGAGTTGACTTTGGCTCAGAAAGTGACACAAACATCTACCTGTATTTCTTTGCTGTCTCATCAAAGGAAGGAACTATTTCAGGACAGAGAGCTGACCTATGATGAGAAATGAGTTTTTTTTATGATACTTCATGCCATCATCATCATTGGTTAGCACCACATGAACCCCCTCTCAAACAACAAAAACCACCACTGTATCAACAGAAGATTATGCTCTGTGTTTGATGGACTGTTCAGGATATTGTGCATCACAAAATGCTGCCAACTAATCAGGCAATCAATGCAACTGTGTACTTGCAGCAATTGGAACATGTGCATGGAAAACTGAAAACCATGGATTCAGCACTTGTGAACTGCAGAGGTATCATTCTGTTGTAGGATAACACAAAACCACATGTTGCTAAGGTCACCAATGATACCATTATCCAACTTATGGGGACACTAATGCCATTGCATTAGTGGGGCAATAATGTATTATGCCCCACTAATTAATGACATTATTGTTCCATCTTCCCAACATTGCACTTTCGGATTACCATTTGTTTCATTTGTTAGACAACCCTCTGTGAGGATGACAATTCCAAATCCTTGACAAGGTGATACACATTCTGGATGAGTTTTTTGGTTCATATTTCATTGAGTTTTATCACTGTGGGATCCATAGTCTGCCCAAGTATCAGAGTTAGGTCATTGCTGCAGATGGGAATTAGTTATGATTTTCCAAGTATGTCTTACTTCATGTCATTGCATTTCTTTTTGTAGGGTCAAAATTTGATGAAACTAAACTTGGATGACTATTGGTTGCCTTATACATCTATATATATATATATATATTTATTCGTATTTGTACATATGATAGTAAGTATAGCCAATCCCTGACTTATGTAGATTCATACTTATGTAGAAATTCCCTGACTTACAAGAAAAATATACTGATTGAAGCAGAAATACAAGAATTTTTCTTCAAATTTCATCATTTATCATGCATATATTTTATATGGCTATTAGGTTAGTTTTGGTTAAAGAGCTGGGCCAGACCTGGATCTCTCCTGAAAAGAGGTGTGGGATTCAGAATTAAATCCAGATTTTCTAATGCTGATAATCGATTGCTTTACCATGTGGCTAATTTATGTGCTTATTCTTTAAGTATTATTAATGTTATTTTTTTGTCATACACTAATACTGTATAGGATATTTTCTGACTTACATATGATTTTGCTAATCAACCCACTTATATAATTCTGGGATTTTCTGTATATCATCTGTAATAGACTTATTATAATGGAAACATATTGAAAAATTGTATCCATATCTCTGCATTTTCTATCAGATAAATAACCCAAACTAACAGTACTTAAATAGAAAAATTTTATTTTTTGTAAACTTTTTGTGAGATATTTGCATTCTTCAGCACACATACACCATATGAACATATGATGTATCTGTTGCACTTACTAAATAGTAAATTACTCTTACATTTATAAAGAAAATCTATTTTATGTATGTGTAAGGGTAATTTGTTTCTTATTACTGAAGATGGCCTTATTACGCAGAAAATGCTTCAGTTTGTGAATTATTATTTAATAAATGTAAAGAACTTGGTAAACACTTTGCTTTAACTATGTAACATTCAAAATTCAAGCACTACAGCAAAGAAATGAAATTTTAATATGGCAAAACGTTTTCGGACTATCAGTCCCTCCTCAGTACCATATACATCAGAAACACAATTATTACAAAATAAATTTCAAATGATTCTAAATCGTCACATGCATAGACATAGACAGTTGTTATTTAACTTTATAAAGGGACATATAGATTACTGTACGATGGTTAGTGCATGACGGGACAATGTCGTTTTTACTTTGGCATTGTGTATGTATTTTATATGTGAACGTAGATTCTTAATGGTATTATATGTCTTTTTATGTAGCTTGTTTGTATGTATTTATTTATTGTTGCTTTATTTATTTATGTTATTGTATTATTGTATACAGTTGTACTCCTACCAATAGTTACTGGCATACTGTAATCGAAGACTTTGAATATTATCGTGTATGTTCTAAATTTTGAAGTTTAAATTAACTTTAATGCATGTAACGATTTAGAGTCATTCAAAATTTATTTTGTAATAATTGTATTTCTGATGTATATGGTACTGAGGAGGGACTGATAATGTCCGAAAACGTTTTGCCAAATTAAAATTTCGTTTCTTTGCTGTAGTGCTTCGAATTTTGAATGTTAATAAATGTATATTCTACTTATAATTGTGCTTGTTTTTGTGTATTCTAAATCTGAAAAGGTAGAAAGATTCTTAAAAGAACTTTATACCACTGTTATCAATAATTTATCAAAAGACTTAAAGATAACATCATTTCCAGTTATGGGCATTTTCAATAAAATTAAATTATCAGTATATAACAAATAAAATAACATTGAAGAAATAATTGGATGGTTCATCTTCAGATTAGGTAAAGTTATCTTCATATCTAACACTTAATATTACTTTTTGAGAATTTTATTCCATAGATCAATAATATTCTATACAACTTTCAAATAAAAATAAATCATATTGATGTGCTAAAAAAATATAGTAAATATAAAACTTTGGTTTTTTTAACACAAATACAAAACAGCTTACAATGTTATTGGTCATCGTAAGCTATTCTGTATTTGTTCTAAGAAAAGCTAATTAATATAAATAATTAGATGGAATTTATAAAATAAATAAACTATAAGTATTTTGCTTTACTTAGAGTGCATCAATTTACTTACAATTACTCTCAGTAAAACAAGTATTGTATTTTGAATTTGTAATATGAAGACTTTTATTATTATATTAAAATTATTCTTGCTATTGTTCATTTAAAATATCTCTATGAGGATAATTAAATATTTGCTAAATACAAATAATTTGAAAACATTCATATACAATATTCTGTACTAATTTTAAAAATAAACAAACACACTTGATACAGCTTCATTCTGCTTGTTAGCATTTTAAAATTATTAATAAATTATTCATTAATGATTCTATTAAAATACAATACTTACTCTAATGTAAAATGGTCATTTTTTTTTATAAAAGAATATATTGCAAACTGATTTTACTGGAAGATATTTTGAAATTATTCATTTAATATAAATTATGCAATTTTCATTCACATTAACATAATATTTCATGTTTTTCCATTACCAAAATATGAGATGCCACATCATATCATATAGAACAGGGGGGTCAAACTAAATACTTATGGAGGGTCACTTAAGGACAATACAATATTGAGAGGGCCACATCAAAATATTTAATGCAAGTTGTTTATACTTGAACAATAGTTATGTTTTATAGAAGAATAAAATTTGAAAAATTAGGTACATGCTACAAGTAAATAAAATCAATAAAATTATTTATTATATAAATTAATGATATTTTATAATGATAGCCTCTTACAGATTATGAAAGTAAATGAATTATATAAAATACATGATTGTTAAAAAATGTTTATGCCAGTGAAAGGACTACACTGAAGAGTGCTAGGGTCACATGCTTGACATGCCTGATATAAAAATACCACCAAAAATTATCTGTCCTATAATTAAACAATGCTATTATACAATAAACCACTTCCTTAAATTTAAATTTTCTTATAGATATTATATGTTTTGATATTTCCAAGACACATACAGAAGTTTTACAACTTATAAAAATTTGACTTTTATGTAAAAAATTATGACATGAATAATATTTAAAAAATTTTTTTTATAATCTAATGTATTGTTCTACTCTTATATGGAATTATTGCAAAATATGTTATGACATAATTTATAGTTAACATTATCACCAGAACTTTACTAACAATAGTTAATTCTCAATAATAAACTTATAAATAACTATTGTAATATGATAAAAATTATACATATAACATATTAGTTTTATATAGTATCCAATCTTATAGATAAGCTATACATACAGAATATAATGTTTTTAATTTTATGATAATAGTTATATAATAATTTATATAAGTAAATTTGATTTATAACAATCAAAAATCCAGCACTACAGCAAAGAAATTCAATTTTAATCTGGTAAAATGTTTTCGGACATATCTGTCCCTCTTCAGTACCATTTACATCGGAAACACAGTTACTACAGTATAAATTTCAAATTATTCTCTAATTAGAGAATAATGCTGGATTTTTGATTGTTATATACGTAAAGCAAAGTGTTTATTATAAATTTGATTTATGTAGTGTTATGAGGAAATGTAAGTCTTACATAAGTTGGAGTTTTTTTACGTCTTTTTGAAGAGAATATATTTTTTCATAATAATAATAAAATCCCAATAAACAATATATCTGTTACATCCAGTCAAAATATTAATGATGATAATTGAGCTACCCTAATAGAAAATTAAATACCAATATATTAAAAATTAAATTATCTAATTTAAAATGTTCTGTTATATATTATTTTTAAAAATACATATTAGTCTATTGTTCAGTTCAATCCATTTATAGAAATGTTCTTGTAAAAAATATTAGAAATGTGTTTTTGTACAAATATAAAAATTTTAATTAAACCAGAACAGTTTATAATTTTTAATATTTGATTTGTTTAATGAGTTATTTTATGAATTATGTGCAAGTTTTGTGAAATTTTGCATTATACATAATGCAAAGTTATACAGTACAGTGCATTATTAATTACATTAACATAAATCTTTTCATGATTATACATGTCTTATGCAATGCAATAACACATGTAGGTTGTGTCGTACAATGCAATAATGCATAATTACATATGCACAACTGATTATACATGCTTTATTAATTGTTTAAATCAATTACTTAGAATATTGTATTTTTATCAATAACAATGGATAAAAATATTTAAAATTTATTTCATTTTGAATATTTTTCTGCAAAATTGTGCCATTTTTTTCAAAAGAATAACAGTTAGTGTAGCTTCTTCCTGTTGTTTTATATATCATAGTTTTCTTTCAAGAGCAAATAATGCCACAAAACAATGAAAAATACAGCAGCTCTAGCTGCTGATGTATGTCAATGTGTTAATTAAAAAAAATAACTTCAATAAACAAAAATAAATGTCTGATAGAGAGATATGTGCATATATAATAGAAACGCTAAGTAAATTCAGTTTTGTAAACATAGAAATCCTGATTGCAGTACATTGCTTTGGATTAAAAGCAAAACAAATGAAATTCAAATTATCTAGACTGTACTATATTATAATAATGATAACCAGCTAAAACTGGAGGTTTGTGATACAAATATGTTTTTGAAAAGAATTTCTAAGTAGAGAAAAAAAAATAAAAATAGGAATGCATTAGATATTTATAGATCTATGAAGACTTTAATAATTAAATTTGACAAAATAATTTATGCAATAGCCATTACTAATTGCCTTATTTAGAAACATATTTTAAATTAGAAACAAATATAGTTAGAACAGAACGGAATTCTTCACACAGTTCATTAGAACGCTCAAGTATTGCATAAATTCGATTATATGCTTTTTTAATAATTGGAATAATTGTGGCACGTTATCATCCTAAATAAACTTGATTATTATCTGATTATTATCTTGATTATTTAATCAACAAATTTTAGTTTTGCTCTTAAGATAATTTAGTGTTTTAAAATAGTTTTATCAAATGAATTATTTACCTGATAGCAACTAAAATATTAAAATATATTTTAAAAATTATTTTAAGCAATGTTACTATTATATAATCAGTCAACATAATTGACAGTAACAATGGAATTTTTAGACATAATTTCTATTTTACAAAGACCAAATATATGGCATTTATTTGTACGATTTTAAAATGATTCACGTCAAATTGTTTAATGTATTTTTAAATAAATCTTTAATAATTAAAGTCAATTAATATATTATGTTGTTTATTACAATTTAAAAAGTGTTTATTCACCACCTATTAAGAATAAAAAAATTAATAAGGATGAAAAGTGATGAATGCTCTTTCATGAATCATTCAATAAAACTATATAATCAGTTGAAACAGTTATTTAAAATGAAAGTAACAGCAATAAAAGGCAGGAAGACAATCATGAGTTTAAATGAAAATTTTATGAGGATATTTACATGCATAGTTCCTCATTTAGGTTATCATATTGCAACAATTTATTCAAAAATTCTAATATTTCAATAATTATGAATAAAATTAGTCATGTAAAGTAAATATGCAAAACTACTTTTGAACACTTTACCTAATCCTAATTAATATTTTTCTGCACTTGCAAAAATTAATTAACAAATGCTCAATCATGCATTTACCTATGAAAATTAAAAAAAAAAACAATTTAATTTGATTTAATGCATTTTTAAATTCATAAAAATTATATAAATAATCTATATAAATCAACTTTATGTAAATATGGTACTGTAGTCTAATACTTCCATCATAATTTTATGATGTAACAGTAAGATAAAACTTTAAATCATTAATTAAAAATAAAAACATCTTATCATGATGTAACATCTACAGTAACTAATGATTTTAAATAGAGCAAATATTATAAAAAAAAGTTAGGAAGATAAAGTCTTTACCTAATTTTTTAAGGAAACTATTCAGTACTGGGTTACATATAAGTTCTCACAACTGGAAGTCACTAATTGTGTAATTAGTGATAAGTTAATTAAGATCTGAATAACATAATAAATTACTAACAATATCGGGACAGGAAGGAAATTGCTTACTTAGCAGGAGACCAACACTGAAGTAACAGATGAGGAATACAGTATTTATATATTTTCTTTTCATGGGGTGATTGTTGACAATAAGGAAGTAGAACATAAAAAAATGTACCGTTTAAACCCATTACTACATAAAACAAAACTATTCATTCCTTAGCAAAATCTTTTAGAAATGCAATTAATTTAATGTACGACCTTCAAGGAGCGAAAATTCCCAAATTGAATTAATTTCTACAGTTTTCTTTATATATAAACCGAAAATGAGGTCACAGATAAGTAAATATATCATCTTCGCGTCCAGATATAATTACAGATAAAATTGTTGTTTTTAAGTTATGACAAGGTTTAAAACGAAAATCGGTTAGTTAGGTAACGTCAACTCAACGAGCGACAGCAGAGAAAGTCATAAAGTGAAGGGGAAGGAAGGAAAAAAAAATACAATTCTGAGAACTTCAGGCGTGGCTACTGGCCCACACATAACGGGGTCAATGATCTGGACGAAATTTATCCCAGAAACTGTTGCAGATAATTATTGTCATTGCAGTTCAGAATAACCTCATCAGGTCCCCTCTTCTCTTGATTAACTCCTATTCAAAATTAGGAATGTGGTACAGGATATGACGTATGTCAATCGTTATAATTTCACATATCAATGATTAAACTTAGACCCTCTTTCGCAGATATTTCGAATTAATGTTTTCAAGTATAGTCAAATAAAAATTCTTTTATTCTCTTTCTCTATTATGAACAGCATGTGAATTCGTTATTTTTATTCATGTTTTTTTCGTAACACAACATTAATATATTCCGAACAGCGGTACTACTAATAAGCTATACAAATGAATAAAAGTTTTTCGAAAGTTCAGGTGCATAACGCAAACAAAGGAAAATTCGTAGAAAAATAACACTGCAACGAAGCAAATTCCACAAAGCGAAAAATATCATAAACGCGTGACTGTGATGCAACAGTGCGTAAAATTAAGCGTTTCAATGGCAACTTTCCTTTATAGTTTGGGATGTTGAATCGCTAACCAGTGGGAGTACATTGTTTAACCGATTCTCTTTTGTTGCTTTTGAAATTGTTAGAATTTTTTCCCGTTATAACCTCCCTTCTTCAGAGGGAGAATGAGAAAAGTAGAAAATTCATTTATAATTTCGCAAAATTATATTCACTTCCTCATTTTGAAGTTTCTCCTTCCTGTGTAGCGGTTTAAGTCATATCCTTTCTTATTCTGCAGAAAAAAAGTAAAATTATACATATACGTGCCTACGGTATAATGCATTGTATAGAGACAACTAAAGACATGAAAATTTGGTGAATCACTGCTTTCTCATGACTGCTAAGACATTTGTCACTAGCAAAAACGCGATTTTCGCACAATCGGATCGGCTTACAGTAACATGTGGCCATATTATTTTCTTTAGAAAAAAAGAGCAAAACCATTTCGATATTTGTATCTAACAACTGCAACAAAAATTAGTCGGTACTTTTGAGACTAATGATCATCAAAAGTTTTTTTTTACTTTTGTGAAAGAAACTGTGCTGATTATCGAATTAAAGCCGTTACCGAAAGATGAGTCAATCACTAATTCTTTTTAAGAGATGACTAATCTATTACCCATTCAATCAAGCAAAAATTGCGTAGACAAAAATCAAGGTCGAGAGTTTGACTAATCTCCTTTTAGGTGGGACGAATTATAGGTACTGTAGTATAATTACGATCTCGTCGAGTAGGCTATAAAATTCTACAAGAAGCAAACGTGGCTGTCACGATGGTATGTATGCGAGTTTTCTTTACCTGAAAGATATGATGTAAAGATAGCAAAAAACGGCACTGATATAATTGCTATATACTTCCAGCATAAAATAATTCAAGCATATCAATTCTTATGCAATTTTTGAATTTTTTCTTTTTTTTTTTTCTAAATACACACAAGCGCAGATAGTAAGTGGGATCTTTCAATAGTATCTGATTTTGTTTCTTTTTATCAGAAACAATTTAACTTGTTATCAGTATTAAAATACAATACGATAAACTCATCTTCAGATATTTCGATGCTTTATAATGAGTCTGACCTGTAAAAACACCTGTAAAAACATTCCAGCAATACCTACCTGCATTCATTATTTATAAAACCTATTTTGATAATTAAAACAGAGTGTATATACATATTTTAGCATTCTATCATTTGGCAGATAATTTTTTAAAAATCTAGGACTTCTATACAACACACGAAAAACACGAAACGTCACATTAGTAAGCCAGTTTTCTTAATACAGTAACTGTATGACGTAAAGACCGCAAAGTTCCAGACAACAATGTAATTGCAAAGCTAGTCTACATACATCTCAGATTTTCCTATATCATAAAGGATCTGATTAACAAAACAGAAGAAATAGATCATAATCTTAAAGAAACAACAATATGTGATAAATATGCTAAGTTTCGTTAGAAAATACAAATAAAAACTTGATCGGTGTCAATAGATCTCGGTTATATGAATAAAACTGAAATTACCTCCATCTTGTCCCTTTTAATTAATATCAACGGTCAGGTAAAATCTAATCTACTTCCGAATTTCATTCTGCAACTTTTACAGAACGTTATACGTCCTAGCCGGCATCGTTACTGAAGAAGTGAGCATCGACAAAACTTTACCGCCCGATACAACAAACAACTGTTGCACGCAATGACTCACAGCTAGTCGAGTGGTAATTGGCGACACGCAGTGCACTCTGTTGATCTTTACGTTCAATAGTATTTCCCGTGGTAGTCTTTGTGGTCGCAAAGTAAGTCTACACTAAATAACAGAACGGATAAATGATGTCTTTAGTGTGTTTTAATGTTCTCTTAAAGAACTAAACATCCTATTAATAGCTTAAACTGTCTTTTTAACATAAACAATGATATAGAAGCGAACACTTGTCTAGAAACTGCTAGTAACTATGACTATAAAAATCCGATTTTTTTAATTGCGCAGTCATAACGTCACATAAGTTATTTTATTAAAAAAAATATTAAAATAAATCTAATTCTCCAATAAACTATGACGTAAAATAATTGATATATATCTTAATTGTTTTTACTTATAAATATTTAACAATGTTGGAACGCTGATTATTTTTATCGCATAGTAAATGTAAATTGTCTTTCTATCAATAGATGGCAGCATGTTATAGATACGTACTGAAATTAGTGGAGGTATGATCGAGTTCTTTCAATAATCGGATTCGTTAATTTGTATATAGTACTCCAAGAAAATCAGTGGACTATCGTACTAGATAAACATGTTTGAAATAACAAAAAATATTAGATAAACATATTTACTTTTTCGTAGTAGGAAGTTTACAGTAGAGAAAAAAAAAAAAATGCGGAAGTAAGAATTTATTTTATCTAATAATTATTTTTTAATTAATTATTTTAGTAATTGGAATTTAAATAAAATTATCATTTTTAATTATCTTTCCATTAAAAAAATATGTTAAATACCGCAAATTATGAAAAAAAAACTTCTAATTAAACTATACCATAATTTGTATCAAGTGTTAAAAAAGAATTAGAAATTTTTGGGACAACTTCAAAATTCGAAAATAATTAATATTATATTCTTTGTATCGATATTGATATTCAGTCATTGCAATCAATAGGTTGGGATTCTGATATAAATTCGAGATCATCTCAAATGACGTTTCTCCATACATTATTTTCATATTAAATTTCATGAAAATAGTCAGTAATTGATTCTAAGTTCTGAAATTATTACAGAAACAATAGCGAAACAATCGGGAATATAGTGTGAATGGATGACACGGGCCCACGATTAAAAGGGACTCACGAAGGATTAAGGCACTTATTATAAGAAATTATATTTAAAATAAATAATAAATATATTTTAAAAGAATACTGTTAATACATGAAGAAAATATAGAAATTATAAATTTATATACTAGTACTGTACAGAATTTATTAAAAAAAAACAACGCTCTTTAAAAATGGAAAAGAAATTCTATACTTCTAATAAAAATAAAATCTCTTTTTTACATAACCAAAAAAGACATATATATGTGAACAGATAAACTCTCTGCCTAGAAATATTGCCAAACTATTCGCCATATTTACTCCTAACAAAGATTATCTTATTGATTCTATTATAAAAATACATTAATTTGTGTGATTATTCATAAATTAATATTTTTCGTAGTATTTAAATGTCGGATACTACACAAGTAGGATCGAAAATATATAAAACGGTTAGTAATGCTAACCGTTTTATATATTTGGCAGTAGCGGGACTGTCATATGTATTCCTAACAAATATGTTTTATTTCTCGATTTTACTATTAAAAATACACAAATGCCAGTGAATGTCGATATTTTAATACATTCAAAAATACTCGTTTCATTTCACACACTTTCGTCCCCTTCCCTCTTTCCCAACTCATCTACTATATTCCTATCCCAACTCCTTCTTCTATAGACTAAAACTCTGAGGAAAGCCTTGTTCTCGTTAAACGATATACAGTCTGCCAACTATCGCGCCGGTCACGTGAAATTTTCATGTCACAACTTGTCGTTGTGCGAGAGAAAGAGACTGATGTAAACAAATTGTTAGTCGCTATTCGTTGGTTGCGCATGCGTTATAGTCGGAGAAATTTTTAAGCTCAAGTACACTGTTTACTATAAAATAATGTTTTTTTGCTATATCATTGTTTGTTGTTTATCTTCACATAATGCCACAAATCGAGATAAAATTAAGGGGTTTGCTATATCATTGTTGTTTATCTTCACATAATGTCACTAATCGGGATAAAATTGAGGGAGGCATAATGCCACAAATCGGGATAAAATTGAGGGGGGAAATTTGAACAGCAAAAGCAATGACAGGAAAGTCTTAATAAACTGAACGTATTTGTTTGTGTAATTTCATTTTTTTTCATTGAACATTCAATAATCCGACAAATCTCTGAAATCTAACAAGCCCCGGTCCCATATGTGTCGGATTAGAGAACTTCTACTGTAATATAATACATTCAAAAATATTAATTTATTGGGAACTTAATAAGATCGAAAATATGTAGACCGCCTTTTTTCTTAAGGAATAAACATGGCAGCCAATACCATATTGCATGTATCATCGGTTAATATTAAGTGAAAATGAGGCAATCTCCGATGTTTTTGATCAACAAATTGTACGTTATTTAATAGTTTTGATTCATTTTGCATATACTGGATGATTATTTTGCAGCTAATTTCAGACATCAGATTTGCGCTTAATTTTATAATTTCGTGTAATTCACTGAATTAATCAACTTGGACTGATATAATTATCATCATCTGCAATTTACTGAGTTATTTTTTACAAAAATACGAAAACATTTTAAAAAAATGTATATTTGTTTTAAAAAGCATTAAATTTAGCACTAACTGAAGTATAAACAAACTAAAATAACGCGACAACATTGTGCTAATAATATTAAAAAAGATGAGAGATTTAGTGCGAAAAGCACTGAATTTACAATGCTATCTATACATGGAAGCAATATAAAAGTTCTAAATGGATGGAGGGGCGGCCGGATGCCGAATGATAATGCTATCGGTGTGCCACGCAAGACGACTCGGGTCTGGTTTTCGGAGTACTGAGCCCAACCGGCGATCCCCCTTCACCATCTGGCCCCTTAGTAATGTCCCTGATTGGAAAGGGGCTAAAATATGCAAAAAAAAGGTGGAGGTCCATCACTTTCGTTTGCATGCGGCCCACTCAGTTCTTGGTACATCATTGTAGAGGAGTAAACAAGCAACTGAACACATGGTTATTTTATAAGTCTAAATTGAAAATTTGTATAAAAACGTAAATTCTTGCTTTTAACGAAAGATCTATCATTACTGAAATCACTTCTCATATACTCTGCAGTAATTACTATAATTATTTATTTAAATTGTGATAAATCTGATTGATGCCAAAAAATGATTTAAATAAATTCTTTCTTTCTTAAAGAACGATTCATTCCATACTTTATTCCAAATGAAATTTAGTAATGATGTGATGCGAACGGAATCGCGAAGAATTAACTCTTTCTTTACTATTTATATAGAAGATGTAGCTGAATCGACTAAGGGTTTAAATTTTAAAAATTCTGTATTTAAACTTATGTTTTTCTTTTATTTAAATAAAACGACAAGAATAACAAATTTTCTTATAAGGGAAAATGGCGCTAATAATTATGTCAATTGAAAACATCTAACGCAAATAGAAATATACGTAAAATATGCTCTTGGGAATTTTGTTTTGGTCAACAGATGACGCCACACTCCATTCTGGAAGAATACTATATGACGGGACGAACCAAGCCTTCCACAGGCTGCCCACCCCTGCAGAGGGGTCAGCCGGATTGTGAAGGCGGGGATCGACGGGCCAGGCCCGGACCCCATGATAAATATTTTCAAGGGGTGGGACCCGAGACTCGAACCCGGATCCTCCAGAGTGGAAAGCCGAAGCGTTTCCACGCCGCCAATCCGGCCGACCATACTCTTCGGATTAAAAAAAATTTAATGGGATAATTTATTAAGATGTTTAAATATATGTATACGATTATTACTCTAATTCCTTAGCTATTAATAAACTCCCTCTCTCCAGAAAAAACTATAATTATATAATCGTATTAATATACTTTTGTGAGTCGGCCCTAGCAAATTTATTTCATTTTGCCAGAGCTGGTCAATTTCTCAATCCGCCAGTGCTCGGAGGATAAGGCGGATGAGCCATACCCTCCATATAAACAGGGTAGTAGCAGTACCGATATATCTGACCGATTATGCTGCTTCATTAGCTATCTATCAAAATGCCTCTATGATGTACTGTATCCATCAGCAATATGAGCAACAGAAGAAATTTGAGAGACGCCTATAACAATCCTATGCCATTTTTTGTAATAAATTAATTTTATTTAATACTTTAATATGGTCATGTAAAAACTTTTTACAATCGAATCATCTTATGTTTTTGAGCGTTAAAACTCTAATTACGCCAACCACGTAACATAAAACAAAAAAAAAAAAAAAAAAAAAAAACGGAAATGGCATATTTAAAAAGTTATAGTTTTCTCGAAAAAAGCAATTAATGCAATTCTCTTTCTATACTTTCGACTTAGAATTTCGTCCTTAATGCAGTTTTTTTGATGCCGTGAGAGTCACGGAAACATCCTGTATAAGCGAAGAGTCAATTATTTCACAGCATGAAAAAAAAATCTGGTGATAACGTCAATATAGTATGATCATAATTATTGCTATTGTTTTTATATGCAATATCCAATTTCGCTTTCTTAATCTAAATTACAAAATTTAATGGTATAATTTTTAAAATCTTTTCGGAATGTTTTTCAAGCTGGAATTTATGCAATTTGAATTTTTTATCGAGTCAATTTGATTTCATATCACTCCATAAAAATATATTTAAAGCTTTATGATAAAGTTAAAATCAACACGACTAATTGGGTTTCAGATAAGATATAAATTTCAGTGCTACATTTTATTTATTTTGCTAATCAAATGTCATTCACTGTTCATTAAATAAAAAAAAATTATCAATATTAAAAAATTTTATTTTTTTCTCGATGTTAGATATCTAGAACTATTATCACCCTATGTACAAAGGAATCGCGATTGGAGTCATGGAATCCAGATAAGTGCACAACATTCGCTGTCCATCGATGTACACTTATCCGGGTTCAATTTATTTATAGAGTTCAATCTATACAAAATTCGCTATCGTTAAGGAATTGTGTCCTTATATATATATATTATATATAGTGACAAATAAAACACCTCAAACACCAATTTGTTCTGATGATTTTAATAAACTTGTTGACCTACGCGCATCTTGTACAGTACACAGAACATAGGACAGTCCTGTTGAATTAAAGATAGACACACAGACACCCAGTACAGAACAAAGAAAGAAGCAGTAATGTTGTAGGCTGCCAGTATGTCTCGATGGAAGGGTGATTTCATTAAACACAAATTTAAGAGGATGGGAATTTCAACGGATGGAAGAAAATCCAGGGAAGATACTGATGTTAAAATCACGTAAAGCAAGCAAATGGAACATTCATTGCGATGTGACTATGAAGTCGAAAGGTCAACAAATACTGACAGCCAATACATTGACTGATAGACTGTACATCGGTAGGCTCCGTACATTCAGGAGTGTGCGGACGCGGATAGACCCGCTTTCTTTCTCTTCTTCGTCTCGCTCTGTGGCAGAATGAGCCTCTTCGATCAGAAAAATACTGTAGTACATATACACTAGCTCCTGGAAAACTGCCTTTTGAAAAAACAGCAAGATTCTGCCAGTGCTTCTTTGAGAATATTCCTCCACACTTACTCTCTCTTCATTTCGATGAGTTTTTATGTAAATCTTCACACAATAAATACTGAAAATGTAGCTTACATCTTCTACAATGCATGTAATAATAACAACTACCACACAAGTTGAGGGCAAAAAAGGGTTTTTGCAAAATGCATCATTGTTCTATCATTGGAATTTTTTTTTTTTATTTTTCATACAAATTGGACAGCATCCGTTATCCCAAGTTTGCTCTTTACAAAACAACTGTGTGGCAAGTTGGAAAAAAGTACTCCATTTGACTACAGGTAGAACCAACTTGGCTTATTTACAAGCAGCAACCGTATGGTGCCGACTGACTGGTTAAAAACCCTTGTTCCTCACTGTCTGGACAAATAGTAATTAACAACACTGAAGTACCTTAAACGTACTTCCAAGTAATGTGTAGGGGATGCAACAACAGTTCAAAAAAGATTTCCTCGTTTCTTAAATTGTAATTTCATGTCTTGATCCCATAACTTGCAGTGTATAGGGTAAATTTGTTGCAAATATCCGGCACTGCCCACTAAAATGGGGCCGAGACGAACACCAACAAAAAATAAAAAATAAACGAGGGCAGATAGAAGGTGGCCCACTGCAAGCTCACCTCTTTTTTGTTTTAGTCCCTGATATGCTACAACTAGTTAAATATAGTAGAAATTCTACCAATAGTGCCTGCCCTAAAAGTAATCAACAATGTTTCTGTTGGCCCGTGCAAATTTTTTCCTATATCTAGTAAACGGCAAGATGTGATATACTCTGCAGAAGAGCAGAATCAAATATATGCTTCGAAAAAGTCGATGGGACTGGAAGGAGGGATCGAAGATAAGATTCAGGAAGAGATGTATATAAATTAGAAAAAACAAAAAACTTGTTTCCACGATGTTATAATTCTTAAAATGTCTATAAATAACAATGTTTTTCTGGTACTTTCTGCATATGCATCTTCCCCTTTGCTTTGCCTATATGGCAATGTATATTATTTTTTGGTTTCCTCGATGTGCCAGATATATATTTAATATATATATATGATATGATATAGCAGAATACTGTAGTGGTCGAAAAGAATCTCTCCGCAACTCTCCACCACAACAGATGGTCTTTTTAATTTCCATGGTTAAAATTGCAAATTTGTAAAAGGTAGAATTTCTCTCTTCAAATTTCACGTTTAAATAAGAAAATCTACAAAACTAATGAAAGTGAAATGCTTATCAACTTTTTTTTTGGTATTACAAAGATCATTTTCATTTCTTCTATTGATGCAGTTGGAAAGAATCTTTATAATAGAAGCAACACTTAATGGATTCCGCCAACTAGCAAAACACGGAAGCGAGCATTTGGAGATCTTAATCACAATACTGAATAATACATTGCGTAGGCCTAAGAGTTGACGGCGTAAAGTAAAATGTTCTGGCAGAATCAATCTGGTCTAAGTTTCATCAAGTTCAACTAAGAGGACAGTAGGGGAAGAGGATATCTCTAACGTTGATCTGCCATAGGGCACAGAAGCGATATTACACAGCGTTAGCGACAAAACAAAAATGCCTGCATAAAATAATTGTTCCTAGATTGCAGCATGATCGGTGGGTTAAAAGATCTATGTCCAAGCGACATGCTGCCAAAGTCTGTCGGGCTCTCTTTTGATGAATGAATACTTTTATTGCATGAAATAGTCTGGATGTTCTGTCGGGGTGTCTTTCTCAAACCTCTTAGCTTCTTCCTGCATGCTTTCTTTAATTTTCAAGATGGCAGCCGATTCGTTCTGATCCTGAAAAAAGAAATGGCAGATTGAAAATTCAACACCAATATCCAAATTAACATATTTATAGAAATTTTCCGATTAATATTAAATGTTATGAAAATCTGATTTTAATACAGTATATTGTATATTCAAAAATTATTTTATAGAGAAATTAATGATTCAGAACCAAATTACTGATTTGCTTAAATTTGATCTTGAAATTCTTTGAAATTTTCTAATAAATATATTGCCTTTATGGCATAAGAGCTAATAATGATTATGAAAGCCACATTGTTCCAGCATTACATATTGAACATACTAGCTTCAACCAAATTTTAATTAAATGCTTGTATTCATAACAAACCAAACATATTTCTTTCAACTATAAAAAAAATTTTAATGATTATATTAAAGTACTTAATGTATTCGTTTTATTTTTACCAAATTATATCATAAAAAATAATTAGCGCAGCGTATAATATTAATTCAGCATTATTCATCCAGTTTAACAATTCTGCATTAAAATATAAACAGAGTGAGGATGCTTTGAGAAGAAATTGTGCCAATATTTCTTCTCAAGCTTTCCTTTCGTTTTAAGAAAAAGAAAAAAAAAACACTTAAACTACATCTCTAGTTCAATTTCTAATGATTATCTCAATTTAAGTTTATTTTACAGTCAAAGAATTATCTATACATTCTGCTAATGCTTGTTTTTTAATTTGACATACTTCTTTATACTGTATATAATAAATAAAGTCCTGCTAAATAGATTATTGCTGTATTATGAAATATTTTTGGTATGAACTTTATTATCGGATAAATTTTATAAGCCTTAAATAAAGTTTTTAATAAATACTTAAAAGTTAAGTTTTAAAACTTCTCTGAATCTGCTATTTTAGTTTAAATGTTAAATTTGATGCTGTATACATAAAAGAAAATTGTAACTGTTATTGCTATTATCAATAATAATGAAAAACAATTAAATCATTCTAATCTAGTAAATATTTCTAATACTGTACTAAAATCCTGCCAATCCTCCAACTTATGTATATTGATATACTCAGAGATTCCCTGACTTACAAGAAAAAATATACTGATTGAATCAGATAAATCTATAATGCAGAAGTACGAGTTTTTTTCCTAATTTTATCATATATATATATATGAAGTTTCATTAATTAATGTTTTACTGTGTGCTGTGTAGATATTTGGGCACTTGTCCCTAGGTGGCAAAAAGCAATGCAGAGTGACAGCAACTATATAGAAAAATAGATTACACATATTCATTAAGATCATTAATCTGCAAAAAAAAATTAAAAATTTTTAAAAATAAAATTATGGGCCATTATTTTTAGAGTAATGTAAATATATCATTTGATATATTTATACAATACACATTATAACTATTATATAAAATGTATCATATTAAAAATATAAGATTATATAAATTGATTACAAATGACTGAGTAAATGTTTTATCTTATCCAATAAAATCAAACTGGCAGAAAGCAATATTAAAAAATGATGATATTATAATGATGATGATTATTATTATTATTATTATTATTATTATTATTATTATTAATATAGTTTCTTAAGATTTAAAATAAATTATATTTATAGAAAAAATGATGTTTGTTTAGTTCTTTAAAAAACTATAGGTATCAATCTAAGCAAAGATTTTCAAGATCTCAAATTATTAGACAAAATTAAATTTTACATAATTAATTTAAATTACAAGAAAAAAAATCAGATCTTTACTGTGATAATATGCTAAATTGTAAGAGATGTTTGAAAAATTCTCCATTTAACCTTGAAGAGATTGAATTTGTCTTTATGCTCACTGGTCAGCATAGATGTTCTGAGAACTGTTGCCAAATATGATGCTTATAATGTTTCTTTCTCTACTGCAAGTATATTACTAGAAGAATGTGCAAACAGTGAAAATAAAAATTAAAAAAAAAAAAAAAAAATTGGATATTAAACAATCATCCAATCTATGATGCAGAAAAACTATATTAGAATAAATATTTTGATATCAGACAAACATTAGGCAAAGAAGCACCACATTATTTTATTACCAAAAAAATGGATAATAAAATTGAAGATAGCCAAAAACAAGCATGAAAATGACTTAGTTCATAAAGCTGAAACAAGTTATGAAACAAATGGCATGATCACAAAAAATCATGGTATAATCAACAAAATGTAATTCAACTCATAAACCAAAACAATTTGTAATAATTTTATATCAATAAAGATGATGATTTCTAATTTATTCAACACTGGAAGAAATAAATATGTTATTTTCTCCCGAAGACAAAGTTCTAATCTGATAGTGATAACATGTTAATTCATTAATCCAAAAATATTTCAACTATAAAAGTTATGGTAGTTATGTTTTGGTCTGAAGAAAATATTTTTCCCTCTGATTTCCTGCAAAGAACAAACTATCATTGCTATCTATTATATTAATCTGTGCACAACTTTATTTGTTAATGAAAAAGAAACGTTGAAAGTAAGAGAATATACAGTAGAAGATAGTTTATCCAAAATGGCCAGAATTGGAACTATTTCTGATAAATGGATTTTGATATTTTTGGATAAACACATTCCAGAAAAATTTTGATATTTTCAGATATTATATATCTTAACCTTTCATTAAAAAAATGAAAAAAAGATTTTGATAAATTATCATACAAAATAAACAATGCTAACAAAATCATATATGATTGAAAATTCTTTTATTCAATGGAAATATCATAACAAATAGTGAAAATGCATTAAATAATGGACAAAAGGCTCTTGTCATCTTTGGATCACAAATCAGCTAGAAAGATCCATATTAACCTGAACAATGATCCTTAGTTGTTCATTGTTTAGTTGTTTGGATAAATGATCTTCTACTGTAGCTCCTTTACTTCATAATAATGCAACCTCCACATACTGCTGGAAAATTTGAGAGATATTGGATGAATGTAATTTCACAATTCTTTGACAGTCACCATATTCTCCATATTTAAACCCTTTGATTTTCATCTCATTAAAAAAAATATGTGAATGAAAAGCAGTTTGCAACCTATCTGGATATCAATAGAAGAAGAATACGTGGTTATGTGGTATGATTTATATATGGATACCAAGACATCATCTTGAAAAAATCCTTTGCATGAAACACTAGTTGCAAGAGTGCATTGACATTGAGCAATAATATGGAAAGCAAAAACATTGAATTATCTCAATCTGAAAAGTACTAAAGATATTTTCAAATGCACCTCATAATTCAATAATTTCCAAATAGAAATCTAGATTATAATTTATGCATCAATTAATGTTTTTATTAACAATACTAGAAATTATTTGTAAGATGTCAAAGCCAGATTAATATATTTGATTATATACTTGTACAGTTAAAAATATCTGGCTTTGGCAACTTTTGTATCATGGATTGAAAATTATTGTCAATAATTTGAGAAAACCTAAATTTAAATAGAAAGCCAAACTCAAACTTTAAATGATACATTAGACCTACAATTTAATGGTTGCTCAATATTCAGAATTAAGCAACAAGATTATTATTTAATTTATTTGACAAATGCACTTGGTTTAATAAAGATAAAAAATGTGAAACATAAAATTCTGGGATTATATTACTGTTGGAAAAAAATTCCAAAAATCAAAATAGATTAAATTGCAAATACAGTGCCTGCTGCTTTATAAAATCACTGCTTAATAAAATCAGCCGCTTTATGCAATCAAATCGTTAGGAATGGATTCAAATCAATGCAATACAATTGAAAAATCGCCGGTTAATAAAATCAA
>WUQG02052838.1:0-10254 GCA_011317285.2 Androctonus mauritanicus | reverse complement strand
TAAAGCAGCACTGTCCGTCCCGCAGTTCCACTGTTGTTTATATGCAGGTTGCACCAGTAGTAGCGTGTTGGTAGTGCTTATCGCGTTTACTCCATCTCTTTAAATATTTGGACATTATAATTAAAGACATAACATTTTGAATTATACTAAACTGTATAATTTTATCGATAATAAACAATATTTTTTCATGAAACAAAACAAGAAGAATATATTTTATTTTTAAGTACTTTTGAATTATATCCAACTATATAATTTTATTGATAATAAACAATATTTTTGCATTTTTAATTTTTTTTTTTTAAATTTTTACCATAACTTTGCTATTTTATTCAAACACGTATACACCGTATTTACAGTGTATACGTGTTTGGATAAAATAGCACAAAATCGTGAGGGTGTTGCAACATTCGAAATAATGAATGTTGCAACACCCTCCACGATTTCAAATCACGAGCCGCCACTATTTATGATTTTATATGAAACCCAGGAATTGAACTTCAGATTCTCTAGAATAGAAGCGCAGTAGCATCCACTAGGCCCCCTGAGGGTAAAGGGTTAGAATATGCCCATCGTCCGACTCCGCGTGTCGTAAAAAGTGACTAAAGGGGTCATCTCGTACTATTCGGTAGTTGACACATCCGTCACTGGAATCTCATTCCCGGGTCCCTATACGGAACCGGGACTGCTGGCGGTGCCTAAATCCGTCACTAGGGTCTGCGATGAGATCCTATATGGGCACCGGACCGCCCTACGGGCACGCCCGCCTCGCACTATATTCGTAACAGTCTCGTAATCGGAGGAAAAAGCTATAACTAAAACCTTCATATTAATCGGTGGGGAAAGCGCAGTAACTTCCACCGCGTCCATCCGGCTGACAAGCTTCAATTTCATAACTGGTAACATTTATATAAATCAATCATCTGGTCGCGCGTATCTACGCATCTAGTACTTGCTCTAGGAATGTTTACGTACCAAAACAAGTTATACTTGAGTCACTTTTTGCCAATCATAAACTTCAATTCATTTTAGTAATGATGTGTATTATTGCTATCAGTGCCCCAAACTTTGTTTTTTCTACTTCTAGACCAGAGTTGATCCTGTTTCCATCTCCGAATTTTTTCCAGAAAAGAACTATAACTGAAACTATAATCTCATATTCACCTAAAAGCTAATCTCATCATTGGTATGGATAATTTATGATGATTTCTGAAATGGTTCTACGACTTAGTATTTAATAAAGATAAAAATAGCATAAAACAAAATTTCTATTAACTTTTTACTGAAAGAGTATTGAAAAATAATTTCCTTTAAAAAAATATTTTCGAAAATTATAAAAAATTAAAGATTAGAAGTGCTTATTTTTTGTTTGTTATTATGGAAATAAATAAATAATAATGAAACTAATTTTTTTAAAATTAGTATCATTAAATACTATTGGATTTCTTAAGTTAAATTTATAAAGCGTTTTAGTTAAATTTCAAATCAGTTAAAACGTAATGATAGGTATAATTAACACTAACAATAACAAACCAATGAAAGAAATAGGTCTTCTATATGATGTGGAATACTATAATAGAATATACTACAAAAAAATTTGATTGTATTCCTAATTGCTTATCGTAAAAAAGTAGCAATAATACAGTAGTTGCATTGTTTGAATAAATATCTAGAACAAACCAATGACATTTAAAGACGATACCTTAACTAGAAATTCCAATCACTTTATTGATCTACTTAATCCGACTAATATCTATAAAAAACTTTAAACAGAGAAATTCATTTATATTACACTATACATTGAAGTTGTCGACACATCACAGTATGAATTTCATTATGAGTTGGTTGATTGCTGAATGGGAACAAAGCAATCAAACTGTTATCCAATAGCACCGTAATTGAATTCCACATCGTTTACAAACCTACATTGTTCTTAGTCATACTTTCTGATTTCGGCGTATTCTGTTATCATTCTGACTTATCTTTTTACTCTAATACATAAAGTTTGGCGTCGAATATTAAAAAATTATTATTGATTAGAGTTACTTAAACTGTTAGTATCAAAGCAATTTAATAGCTTTAGTGAAAATAACATATAAACATTTAAAAAACGATACAATCTTGATAATTTGGTAAGTTCTAGATTCAATTTTCTCCTCCTTTTTATGGTTGAGTACCGTTTTCTAGTATAGAAATCCAATATTATCTTGCTTCAATAAAATGAGAATTTACTGTTTCTTTCTTTTTTTTTTTCTTTCGTATTATTTTAATTTCTTTCATTTATGAAAAGTGAAGTCCTTCATAACACAAAAAAAGATTTCACATTAAAAGTTTTAAGTTATTGATTGTACGAGTTTTGTTTCGATATAAAAATTCAATTGAAGTTTTATCGTTTCATTTTTTTTTCTGTTGGGAGTTTATTATATTTACGCCTTATTTAAAATAAATTTTGTCAATTGATTTCTTAATTAAATTAAATTACTTGAAGTTAATTGAATCAAACGCCAACTACCGCCATTATTTCAACCGAATCCGATTGTTTCATTCTGATTCAGTAAATAATAAATAAATAATTAATTATTCTAGTAAATAAATTTAAGAATAACTAAGTAAACGAATAAAAATAAATAAATAATTCAATCGTTCATTCATATTAATTATTTTATGCTTAAGTAACTTTTGAATTAATTAAATTAATTTGTTGACATTGATTAAGGCCCGGTTTTATAATATCTTGTTAAAGTACCTGATAGCTTTAATCAGCAGTTACGTTTTACAATTGTTAGATATTATTATTTTATCAATAATTAATTGTTAGATATATTATTTTATTTTATAAATAAATAATAAATAAATGCTAATTGTTAGTTACTAATATTAAACTATCAATTAGCTTATGACGTTTATCATAGCGTTTATCTAACAATTTTAAAACTGGAACTAACTGTGGGTGCGTTCGTATAATCGTAGGCAACGACCCTGGTCGTGTAGGTAACGACTCAACTCGTAGATTTGAGTCGTTACGTACACGATCAGGATCGTTGCCTACGATTATACGAACGCACCCTGTATAATTCAAATTTTTAAATAATCGTTTGGTTGCAATAATAATAATAATAATAATAATAATAACAAAAAATTCAATTTTAGATATTTTATTAATACTTGACATAAAGTAAATAATAATAAAATAATAACAATTATTATTTCCTGTTTTAATAATTATCATTGTAAACAGTTGACTAAATTAAAATTTTAAAACAAATATTCAAAGAATTTAAGTAAATTTTAAATATTTAGATCGAAGATTATTTTATTAAGTAAACAAAAAAATGCATTTAAAATTCTCGATTTTGGTAATGTTTTTATAATATTATTTAATTGGTAACTAAATTATGCAAAAGTACATTAAAAATAAGAGAATTACAGTATTTCAATTTTAAATCTTATTAACTAGTTACTTTGATCGTCGTTTTGACACGGAGCTGCTGATTGGACGACCAAATATTCAGGGGGAAAAAAAAAATCAAACTTTATCCGAAATAAAACTAAGGAATTATTTATCAGAGCTAATAAAATTTTCTTTCTGTTTCTTTATAGCTATCTGAATGTATACGGGCCAGAGGTTTACGAGTTTGGTTACCGTCAAGGAAATTCGGGTCACTTTATGGAAAGAAAAGAAGCACGAAAAGGTCCAACGTCACGTGTAGCTGTCAGGTGGGGAGACCATAAATCTGGTTATGGTGAACATTATTGGGACTTTAATCATGGACAGAAAGAAAAAAAGGACTGAAGAAGAGACGTATTCCTTAAAAAATTTTTGAACTTTTAAAATTTCGAATTTTTATTACTTAAACTTAAGTAAATTATATATATATATGAGTAAGGTTATATTGTTTTGGATATGAAGTTTTGATATATTATAATCACTTTATTAAAAAAAAATAATAAATAAATAAATTATATTTGTTAATTAAAATTGACTCTAAATTCTCTTGAAAGTGCTTTAATTGAGAACTATTTTTGAAATGAAAATTAGAAATTTTATATGCAATTTAATTACTTCGCGCAATCTGAACATCTATTAATGTGAAATTCCTTCAGGAATACTTTATAAGCCGAATTATTAAATACTGTATTAGTAAATTGAGAATTTGTAACTTGTATAATGAATACAGAGTAAATTTTAAAGATTTACCGCAGTTACCAAACAAGTTAATTTGCAAATTTATTCAGTCATTCAAATTATAAAAAATTCTCGTCGTTTGAGAGATTGTTTTTTATGAAAATTTTTCTTCAAACTGTTTGTTTATTCAAAATTAAAAATAAATTTCATTGCACATATAATATCCATGAAGAAAGAAGCATGAGTGAATCTACCTAAACTTATAGAAATGCAAGAATTTATTATAGTTTAAGATTTAAATCAGTATATTAAAGACATGAAATGTTCAATAACTATTGAAGTAAAGGTAATCATGAATTTATTTTTCTGATTCTAGTAGCGCAGAGGAACTTAAACTGATGAGTACTAAAAACGAATTTTTCTGTAACAACTGGAAAACTTGATAGCTTTCAACTTTATAAATGCAAAGTGACGATAGTTAAAACCAAATTTAACTTTAATTTTCATTTACTACACAATTTAAATAAAATTCTATAGATCATTTAGAATAAAACTGTCTACTTCATGCTCTTTCCATATTGAAAAGCACACTCTTTCAGTATGAAAGAATTCATTTTCGTGATTGTAAATTCAATTCATACTTATTTTTCTTTAGTGGTTTCAGATATATGACTAATGCAATTTATTCGAGGATAGAATTGTAATTTTATCTACAAAAATCCCTGAAATAAGGTATGATGCATGTTCCGATAGCTTGGTAAGATTTGTCTTCTACTACAATTAGGTCGGCAGATAGGAAGGATAGAGTTGGATCTAAATTCTAATCCCTTACTTCCATAGAATAGATATCGTTTCGATCATTCGGTAACGTCCCACTTTTATCTACATTTAATAGCAAAGAAATCAAAGTATCTCCAGCAAATACTCAGTAAAAGTGTCTGCATTTTAATAGGCAATATATTTTTAATAAATAAAATTGAAACGAAAATCATCACAATGATGAATATCACTTAGAACCATTTATAAGTTGAAAAAACTATCATTCGTAATAAATTATAGAATAATAATAAGTTATTAATAATGATAATAAGATTAATATTATAAAAAAAACGTTCACATTATTTATCTTCAGATTAATTACCTGAAAATATCTTCATTGCTAAATATTTATACTGTGATAAGGTTAATAATCATAAATTGTTTTACTATAAAAATTATTTGCTTTTCATTAAATTACTAAATAAATTTATAGTTAAGTACAATCATTAAAATTTATCATTAATTTTAATAAAAATTTAAAAATAAAATAAAAGTTAAAATGGACATTTTAGAAAATAAATAGTTTTTATCTTCATAATTTTGAAAGATAGTTTAATCTTATACCTTTTTAAAATAATTTAAATTAAACTATAGACTATAATATTTCATTTTTACTTTCTTAAAATATAAAAATGTAATTTTTTAAATTTATGCTATAATAATTAATATCACGAAACAATTTTATTACATTCATAAAAAATAAAAATTTTCTTAATGATTTAATAAAGACTCTTATAAATCATTAAATAAAGTTTTTGAATTTCCAAATTAAATTTTTAGTTAGAACTAATCTGTATTGTATTTTTATTTTACTGTTGTATATTTATCTAACATAATTTTAGCAATGAAATTTTTCAAATCTTGGATAATAAATTTCGAGTTTGTCACCTTCTAGCAAAACACAGTCCATATATTGAAAAAGGAATCTTGTTTTCAGCATGCAATTCTATTTTATAAATACTTTTTTTACATAACATTAATCTTCAACTTATTCTCTTTTTTTGTGATGTTTGAAAAATTTAATAGAATTATTTTTAGAATGAATGCTACATTTAGTCTATTAGAAAATATTACATTGTTGCATGTTTATCTGTATTTTTTTTTAATCCTCTACTCTCTCTCTTTAGATGCAGAAATTTCACTTAATACAGTTTAAAGGGATTTAATTCCTTTTAATGTTTGTTTTTTTTTATATTCGAAAACTTATTTGTTTCTTAAATTTAATATTCAAATGTTTTTTCTTTTCTTAAAAGCAAATTTTTTTCATTGCTAAATTAGTTAGGTATATTTGCAATTATAAAACTTGTAATGTTTTATTTAAATTTATAAACAGATGGGAAATTGTTTTTGATAGAATAACAGAATATAAGAAAAGGAGTAGAAGAATACAATATCTGTAAATGAGAAATTAGAGAATAATAGACACACTGAAGCCGATGTGCTTGATCCGAATTGGATGCTATACTTCTTTCAGCGTTATAGTAACGATAATAGATTGTCAAAAGGCAACTCAATTTCTCAGAAGCTCACCTGAGACAAATCGATTACTTAAGCTTCTTGATTATGTCGTTTGAAACTTTCTTCCATATCTATTGACATCAGATAGCGAAACGTGTTGCTAAATGAAATCATCATTCAAGATATCCTTTGACTTTTATAAGGGTTTAATTTTAATTCAATAGTGATCCGAGTGATTGGAGAAGACAGCCATCTAAATCGTGACAAATAAATATATCGACGTGATTATATGAAGTTGATATATATTTTTTGTTTTATTTCTTATTTTTAACTTTATTATATAGATTGCAAACAGAATACTGAAAGGATTTTTTTTTTTTTTGATTGATCACTATTGGGACTCTCTGTTCTGATGATATAAAGGTTTCCGCAAGAATCAGTTTTTTAGATGATATAAATAATACAATATTTCAAATCAAAGATTTCATTTATACCTTACCGAAGCCGTATTAAAAAATACTTTTAATATTAAAAATCTTATTTCATATGATATATGAAACGGTCTTTTTCTATATAACACTATAGGTATCATACACTGGTTATCAGAGGGGGACAAGAGGGGCGGCTGACTCGGGCCTCATGATTTTAAGGGCCTAAATTTATAACTCAGTATGTTAAAATATATAAATATTTGTATATTTTTATACTGCTAGAGCTTCAGTATCTGTCAAAATTTGAAGTTCTCTCTATCAATGTAAATTTGAAATTCTCTATTATTTTCGCTTTTCTTGTACACTTGCTACTGTATATTTGTCAATTTTGTCCTTTTTGTTTTTGAACCGCCTCAAAAATATTAATTGCCCAGAGCCTCGTATTTTCTCTGAAAATCCCTGGTGTCATATATTAGGGAGATAATTTCACACATAACTAAATAACACTGTATGTAAAATATACTACATATTTGTACATTATAAATTTAATGCAAACTAGAGGAAAACATCGCAACTAGCAATTATTTTTAAACCATTCATACCTTCAAAGCTGTAGTTATAATAAAACTACAGTTTTTTCAACCGGTAAAAGAATATAAAACTTTTCAATTTTAAACGAAATGACAAGTTAGTGAATTTTAATTTAGCGTTAACTCAACAACTCTCACTACAAAGAGTGTAATACTCGTATATAGCCTATACATGTTATTGTTAGTTAGAATACGAAAAACCATAGCGAACTTGTAATGAAAATTTCTCTTATAGCGTTAGCCTAGATGATGTAATATTTCAAAGTGTTTGTGGCTGGCAATTCTCCTGAATGACGTAATTCGTTAACATCATCTTTGCCAGTCTGGTTCATTGACGTCACGCACCGATGACATCTTGATATAACGGAGTCATCAGTTTAAAGCGTTGAAAATTTCCCAAAGCGTAAATTAAAACTGAATGTTACTAAAATAAAAATAATAAAGCATAAAAAAGATAGTAATAATAATAATAATAATAACTTAAAATGGATTTAATTTATTTTATTTCGCATCACCGCATTGCATAAGTTTTTTTTTATTATGTTATCTTTTAACTTTATTCGACGTCATAAACATTAATCGTTGTTTTTTTTTGGATAATAAACATTTATGACGTCTATATAACTGATAAAACAGTCTTTATTATTCATCATCTCTACCATAACACTTCTGTATTTAAAATATATATTTTTTACGCAAAAATGAACGGATTAACTCTTAGAAATAAAACTTACAATGCCGAATTATAAGTATTAATATGGAATTTATCTCATTTAAAATTTCAGTAAAAAATATGTCAAATAAATTCAAAGAAATAATAAAAAAAAACGATATAAGCCAACTTTATTTATAGGCTATTTATTTATTCCAATTTCTTTCGTATGATAGCTTGATTTAAATAATTAATTATAAAATTCTGCTTTGATTACACAAGAAATATTTGATAAGAGTAATAAACTGGAGCTAAAAAATAAAAAAAAAAGCGAGATCTTATTGCAACTTGTGAGAAATTAATTACGTACTCCAACGTTAAATTTCTTAATTTATCTGTTATTCCTCGAAAAATTCATTTAAAGTTTTCTATATTATCTTTAAAATTAGATTCTGAAAAATTATTAAGTATGAATAAGATAAAGTAAAATTTTCAAAATTTTAAAACCTTATCGGATATCCGAGGATAAATAAAGAAATAAGGCATATTCACTAATGATGTTGTATAATTAATCACGAAATAATAATATTTAATTATAATAATTAATTAAAATTAATTCATAGAATCTATTTAAATAATATGATTTAAATGATAATCTTATATTGTAATTACCGATGAAAACGTAAATAATTAAGAATTAAAAAATTACTATTGAAATTAATTTACTACACCATAGCATGTATATATACAGTATATATGCACTGTTTTTTTTATTATTATAGTATTATTATTATGGGGGAAATGCTGATAACTAGACCGTGATACAAATTACTGGAGGCTGAACAGATGACTTGATTGGCCAATGTGTTCACCTCGATTGTTAAAACACCAGAGACATCTTTATATCTAGTGATTGATGAAAGAATTCTTGTCTTTGTTTTTCTCCTTCTCTTCTATTTCTTTTTTATTCTATTCTTTTCTAGTTGCGGAATTGGCAAGGAGCCATAAAGGTCAAATATGATTGATAACGTATTAATGACAACGGTATAAGAATCACTTTTGATAGTCTTTGATTTTATCTTTTGGTTTTCACACCTAATAAAAACATAAATTGAATAAAAATATGTCAGTTTCATTTAATCAATATTTATAGATTTAAACTGCGATTCTTTGACCTTGTAGAACGGCGAATTCCTAGTATTTTCACTGTCAAGTATCCCTTTCGGCATTTTTCTCCATGGACTTCATGCTTTTAAAAATGTTGATTACAAAGCAAACTTTTTATTAATCACTAATTAATTAGTTTTTTTAAATTTTCGCTATCAGATTGAAGACATAAAACTGGAATCGTGATCATTATTTATAATTTTTTGAGGGTTCTTTTCAAATACTAAAGGAAGTTGGCGAACACCTATATTAAAAACTAGATTTGGAAAATCGTTATTGCAGATTAATTAAGAGGCTTGCTACGCTCAATTCTAGTCTAGGTTTAAAAATGTATTAAATTCAACAAAAGAACAATATGCTTTACTTGAACAGGAGATAATAAATTAGGAATTTTTTAAATTAAGTTTAATTAGTAATTTAGTTTAAGATTAAAGTTATTGAGACTGAAATTTTATTCGATACACATATTAGAAATTAGTAAAATTCCGAATATTTTCATAAAATTGAATTGATCTAGAATAGCTTTTAATTCATAGAATGTATGCCATAGTCAAGTTAATTATCAGCAATAACGAAAATTTAACTGAGGACAGAAAACATTATAACAATAAGAAATCCATTTTATACGATTGATTTAAATCTATTTTTTACTTATATTTTTTGTATTCCTGTGAGAGCTCACTTCTATTTTATAAGTCGATGTTCACTTTAACTAGTAATGGTTTATATCAATGGAATTCAAACTTTGTCAATTTAAGGAACCTTTACGGATATAAAATTATTTTGCGAAATCCGGGATCATAAACAATAGAATATTCACAATCTAGGTAGCACATATAAAGAAAAATGTTTCTTTTATTATATTATAATAAAAGTTAAAAAAGTATTACAAAATAAAGTTATTTTCATCAAAATAACTTCATTTTCATGAATATTTTATATATCTTTATGGAGCCCTTTAGGGCATTTTTTGGAACCCTAGGGTACCGTGGAACACAGTTTGAATAACACCGG
>WUQG02052827.1:0-10254 GCA_011317285.2 Androctonus mauritanicus | reverse complement strand
ATAGGTGGAGGATGAGGTTCAACAATGAGTTCAACGAACTGGCCGGGATTCATCTTGAAAAATTTGGAGGTTTGAGAACCGGGAATGAAATCCTTTTTTCCATAGTTGGGTCATCCGGCCTAATTTTGATGGATTTATTAAATATTCTAATAGTGAGATGGCTCGAAAGAAAGTGTCGGTCGGATGATTATATAGTAAATCCCTGGCTTCTCATGTGAATGATCCAGGTTTAATTTAACTCCTGAAAAAGTTTTTGGAGATGTACTACATCTACATCTCCAAAAACTTTTTTCAGGAGAAATCCAATCCCAGCCTGCAATTCCTTTTCGCTATAGTTGATTCTCCATGAGTGTAGGCAATGTATGGCAGGCCTTGATTAGCACCGCCGCTCAATGATCAAAAGTGATTGGGCATTTCCCAATCATTATTGGTCATAAGTAGTCGGCTGATTGGTTGCGGTGAAATCGTTCTGTGCTTCCAACCTAGAGGAATTTCCAGAGTATTTTCCGGAGAAATCTGGGCTTGCCTCGTTGAATTCTCTCTTCCATTTAACTTCTGAATCATTTGGATTATGCGCAACCTCATGGTAGGCACTGGAATACCCCACTGCTTACTATCTATCGGATAAAAAGCAATGTTCAACTACACAGAGAAAAAAATACAGAAAATCAAACAGGAGATCACTAAATGATGTCATCTGTTGGCTGGTTGACCGCTGCGGGAGCGTGCTGTGTTTCTATCCTAGAATCCATTCATTCCTGGGTCCAATTCCCAGGCCCACACCACTGGATTTTTTCAGAAGGGATCGAGCCCTGATCATTGAACCCTATCCTTCATCTGACGGCTGACCCCATCAGCAGTGTGGGGCAGCCCGTGTTAGACATGGAAATGTCCCGCCGTTCAGTGTACACAGTACAGAAAGCGGCGCAAAACCACGATAGAAAAAAATGTAATGTCATCAATCGAAAAAAAAGTCTTAATATATTTATTAAAAATATCCATGGATCCGTTAAAATATCCAATATCTACTAAAAATATTTAATACTTTTTTCACTATCAGTTGTTATTATTATTATTTAATATGTTATAATATTAAATAGTATAGTTATAATATTATAGTAAACTGTTCTTTAAATTAATAATTACTGTATAGTAAATTATTTATTTAATGAAATGTCAATGACCTTTCACGCATGCGTGTGTGTGTTAAATATGCTGTCATGGTGATAGTAAACAAGTATTAAAATTTTCTTTAATTTTTGTTATAAATTCTTTAGGCAATAAAAAAATAAGCGATATTTAACGTGTGTTAGTAATCTAGAAAAAACCAGAAAGATATAGAAAAGAAGGTAATTATCAAACATATTTTTATTGAGAACAATATTGATTACATATATTTTTACATTGTATTTTACTTTCAAAAAACAATTTTCTTTATTAGTTATATCAAACATATTACTTATGTTAACTCTTAAAATTTATTATCAAAATGTCAATATTCTGTCAATTTTATTATATTCATTTATTATTACACCATATTTTCATTTAGATAACAGTCAGTCTGGGTATACAATACTGCATTATTCTCTTTTTTTAAATATATTTAATATAAAAATGGCTTTAGAGTAATTTCAATGTATAAATTGCCAACATTGATTAAATCATATTCTTTCATTTGTTAATTGTTCCATTTTAACTTAATTATCCCTATTTATATAATGTTTTAATTTGATGTTTATTAATTAAATACTTTACCAATAATATCTGTACAATAACTTTTTTTAAATTTCAGCTGATTAATTTTTAATTTCTCCTTTTAAGGTTGATATTTTGAATACTATTTCTAATCTGTTCATTAACACAATATGTAAATTTATTAGTTTTCCTTCTCCTTAGTGATAAAGAATTATTTGTATACAACATAATAATTTCATTATGACTAGATTTGCAATAAATTATAAATAAATTCCAGACAACTAAAGGAAATAGGAGGTGTTACGATGAAGTTTTTAATCAAATTATTCTATGGAATAAATAATAAAATATTGATTAAAATTGAAAAATATACCTTCACAGCATATTATTACATTATGTAACATTAATAAGTATGTAGAGCTTAAATATATTTAAGGATATTGCAGTTATAGCAAAAAATATTGGAAAAGGATAGATATTCAACATATCACATGACTGTAATGTTAATTTATTGCTAACCTATATAAGATCTTTACATGTTCTCTAAATGCAGAAAAAGCCTTGAATGTCTATGCTTACATTGAATGGATAAATGCAAATATTGAATATAATTCCAAATCGTAGGCATTCTAATGCCTTGGTTGTCTATTTAAATCCTGGATCATCAGGACCATTTCTGGACATATTGCAAGCTTAATTGTGATAAACTTATCATATGATTTTGAAAATTTCATTTCATCATAATTGTAATATTTTAAAGATCAGATTCCAGTTATCATTATAATTTTTTTTGTTTACAAATGATATTTTTATATTCTGTACAAAAATATAATAATTTCATTATACTAAGGGAAAATTGTATTATAAAATAAGTTGATTAATTAATGTCAATTGTTAATTTAATACATTAATCAAATTATTTGTTCATTCACAAGTTTCAGCACAGTTTTAAATAGTGTGTCCTAAAATAATGTATATACAAAATATCACACTATCCACAAAATACAACTCTACACTCAAAATCATCTTTATTCAGAGTATACAATAATCTTGAAATGCACATTTTGAATATTGTATACTTTAAATGTAATAAACATTTGATTTTGTGATTCCTATTTCATGAGCAGCCTATCAGACAGAATTTTTTGTTGATAATAGAGAATTGTTGCAAAATTTGTTTTTGGAGCTTATAAATGTTTGAAATTTTCTAGATTCTTGCTTGTGTACATTTTGCACAATATCATCAAATTCAAATTTATTATGAGAATGCAAAATTGTAATTTGCTTTGGAGATCTGTTTGAAATTCATTTCTTCACTGTTTTTGGATTTTCTCTACATTTCACATTTCCAATACCACTTCATTATAAATTTCTGTTGTTCAAATATAATTCTGTTATCAATTTCTAAGATAATTTTCACCTGAAAAAGAAAAGATACTGCAGAGTTATGAGCTGATAAAATATATATGTATTTTTTGGGACACACAGTATGTATAATTAGTATTTTCAGTTCATTAAAACAATAAATATAATTTTAAAGACTGAAAATTTATATATATAAAAATCTTTTGGTTGTACTTTGTATTATTAAAAATTTTTTACAAAATTTTATTTTTTAAAATTATTCTTTTTTAATGAAAAAGCCCAGATAAAATTAAAGATTTCTATAATAACATAGCAGATTAAGAGTTTAATTCATTAATTAAATTCTTAATCTGCTAATGTTAATTTTGTTTTTTTAAAGTTTAGAAAGATTTTTCAATAGTACAAATTCGTCATTCATTTTACTTTATACTGCAGTTTACTTTACTTTGAGATTCAACAAGTAAGAATAGTAAGAGCTGATTTTTGTTGAATCTCATAATACAAATTCATTAATTTTTCACATTGACATGATTATTTAATAGAAAACATTCTTTAATTTGTATTTTGTCACATTTGTATCAAAAATAGTGGCATAACTACTATGACATAAAAGACAATAGTTGGCTCCATGCCCAGTTTTATTTAATATCATAATTTTAATGAACAAATAAAATTATATTGTCACTATGGATTATATTTTTATTTTACAAAAAATATAAAATTGTAATGATAATTTCCCAATTATGATGATAAAAATCAATATCTGATTGGATAATCAGAAGATCTAACAGAGTTTGAATGCAAAATCTTTTTTTTTAAAGCAATTTCAGATGTACTAGTGAGTCATTCTTAAATATAGACATCTCTTTTTTATGAATAACCATTTGCTTTTTAAAGGATTACATTGATTAAATATCATTTTCCAACAAAATGATAATATATTTTTATAAAACAGCTTTACAGCAGGAAACAAACTTGTTTATTAGTTGCATGTTATATTTGTACACATCAATGCAATCTTAAAAAAAAAAAATTACTTTCAACTTGTTTCAGTTATCTAATTTTACAATTTTAGCACTTTTGAGACATACATTTCATTCTGGAAAAAATTTAAAGAATTTAAAAAAATTGTTGTTATGGCAATGAGCTACTTTGTGCTGTTCAAATCTGTGAAATAAGAATCTTCTAATTGATTCAATTGTGAAATATATTATAAAACTCAGTTATAAAGTTATTTTAGTACTTTTAGGGGCCAAATAACAGCAGTATCTGAGTTATGAAAAAACTTAAATACAAATTGTATTTGTAATTCGAGGAGCATATGTAATAATATCTGAAAAGCTCTTTTTTATGATTTAACTTATCTCTTTTTTCAATTATATTATAAATTAATTCAAAACTGATACTCAACATTAATCAGTTGGTGAAAAATTTACCATAAGTCATCTGGGTAACTGCCTAGTATGCCTATGCATTAAAATATTACTGAGTTTATGTTCGTGATGGCATTGCAACATTTCAATGCCAAAATATGAAATATGGCTGCTGCCATGTTGTTACATGCCCATTGCATGTTGTTTTATCAATATGAATGAAAATTTAAAATTGCAACATATTTAAAATTACAAAATATTGCATTTTTTAAAATCTTAAATATTATTTAGTTTGTAAGGATCCGACCCCTTTGCAGACCCCCTTGTAGCAACCTTAAAACCGGATAGACTGAGATTGTAATTTGTCACAAAAAATTCATTTTCCCATCAAAAGATTTCAAAGATAAACTTTGTTTCCATCAAAGAAAGCAAGACTTATCTAAATCTTTCATCAATTCCCAAAAAAAGGAAAAAGAAGGTAGATCGACACGGAACATTGACACGTGAAATCACCTTCCTGATTAGTCATGTCCTCTAACCGAAGGAAATTCGGTTAGAGGACATGACTAAGCACAACGGATATCAGCACAACGGATGGAAATATAAGGACCTTTCCTATAAAAAGACTGGAAAAAGAGTCTGAAAGCAGAGAAGTCGAAAGATTGTCTCCCCCGAGACTTTGTTCTTTCATTGAGGCTTCTCTCAACGAAAGAACAAGGTATTCATCCCGAGACTCTTCCCAAGAAGTCGCCTCAAAAATATTCCTTCAACGAAAGATGCAAAGTCGACCAAAGAAATATCCCAAAGAATTGTCCGTAAGAGTCATTAATTATTTTGTGCTTGCATATTTCCTTAAAAGGACTAGAGACTGAAGTTAAAGGACTAAAGAACTGTTGCATGCATCACCTAATACTCATCGAACAAGAAGATTTAGTGATCTCTACAAGAGTAAAAAAAGGTATTTATTCTCCCGTAGCATTGACGTTAAGCCTAACGTCGCAGGATCAAAATTTGTAGAGAGTCTCTCTCTCAATAAATTGGAGTCTGGTCATTATACCGTAGTCTCTGAGTCAGAAGTGCTACGCCGAGTTCATTCTCCCATCCTTACTCACAAACCACATACTGCTCATAGGCCCACGCCTGTTTGTTTAGTGTCGCACGCCGACATTAGACTGGTGTCAGAAATCCTGATAACATACCACAAGGTCCCAGAAGTTCCACAAAAGGAGGCAATGCTGCATGAAATAATATCATACTAGTAATATGATACTTAAGATCAACAAATAATATACAAAAACATAAATAAATTAAGTTATATGGCATTTCAATAATGTAAAGTAACATGCTCAAATTTGTAACCTACAAATACAATAGATGTTATGTTCTGTATCTGAAAGAAATATAAAAATGTTTTGGAAAATATTTTACATAAAGTTGAATTTACATAAATTGAGTATTATTTTAGTTGGGGAGAGGGTGTATTTGAAATTATAATATAATTAATGATAATTATTTAGCCATAGCAGAAATATCTATAATTTTGAAAAGAAATGTTTTGACATATGGCAAATATTCAAAAATAAAAATTATATGTATACAGTATTTATTTTTATTATTGAATATTTGCCATAAATTAAAATTATAGATATTTTGCTGTGGATTAATAATTATTTATTGATTAAATTATATCAAATGTTAATATATAGATTAAATTCAGTTATTTATTGGAAACATTTAGAAATTACATTTTTGAAAATTTAAAGATAAAATGAAACAAGTCCTTGTAATTCTGAACAATCATAAGGTATTAATTAGGAAATTCTCATATTAGATATATGACACAGCATCATATAGCAGTCCATAAGTTCAATCTATCCCATACAAGGATGTTTTCAATTGTTGTAAACAATCATCATCAGTCATTCCATTAAAAAATTAAACCAATACATTAAGGAAATTCTTAAAAACATGTACATTTTGTAAAAACCACAGTTAATTTTAATCTGCAAATTAATAAATAATAGTGTGTCCCACAATAAACATCTCATTTTTAATATCTTGATTTCTATTCAATAGAAAAAGCTCATTATGGTATTATTTTAAAGTTTATCACTTGTACTATCTAACAATAAGATCCAATTGAATCAAAAATTCATCTATGTTTGTTAAAAATATAAAATCCATATTTTCTTACTTATTTCAAATGATTCCTTAGCATATTTTGTTTATCACTAAAATCGTTATCCATTTCCAATTTTAACAATACCTGAATCAATTTTTATGATGTGTAAAACATGAGATATCCTGAACCAAAGTTTAAAGAAAAATTTTTCTACAACTTTCTAATTACAGCAATATCATGAGCAAAAATTTAAAAATTAGGTTCAGAATAAATATGCATTTTAAATCTTTATTAAAAATTATTTACATTTTAATAGTTTGCAGAATTAAATTTACACAGAGAAACTCTATCTTGAAATTCATATTTGCTAAAAACACTATGCCATTATGATCATGTAATGTAATATTAGTGTTACATAAGAATAGATTTCTGGCTAATAACTCTAATTATCTTTTGATAATATCTTTCTTGCCATTTTCTTTATTTATTTAATTGTGACATAAGTTTAAATCTATTCTATAAATTAAAACTATTGTTAAATATTATTATTGAATAATTTATGCATAAATTAAACACAATGATGCATCATATGCATTTTTAAAAATCTCTTGAAATTATAATATATTTATTTTTAATGTCATTCAAATAATATCAAAAGTAACATACTGAAAGAATTTAAATCCCTTAAAAGATTTAATGTTAAATGCTCTAATATTAAATAATTAATATTAATTCACAATAACTAGAACTGTTTTTAAGATTTTTTGTTTTGAAAATTCTTAAAATTACATTAGCCACCTTACTTTTACAACTTGTATGAAGCAGAATTTTATCAATTTGTTTCATTAGAAACATATATGTTTTAATTTTTTTAACACTGTGTGCAATTTCCAACATATCTTTCCAGAAAACACAAATTTATGTTATTTTTTCAAACCTCTTTCTGAATCTAATTCCCTTATAAAATTACTTAAGAATCCTAATTACAGAAAGAAAAATCTTTATTATGTAAATGAATTGATTTTTAGTTTTTAATTTACAGAATATATTTAAACTTATTTCATAATTAATATAAATAAAGAAAATGGCGAGAATAATATTGCCAATAGTATTAGCCAAAGGTCAATCTTTATGTAGATAGTTACATCAAGTGATCATAATGATGCAGCTGAGTTCAGCAGATATAAACATTGAGATAAGAGTTTCTCCATGAAAAATTAATTAAACTTAATTCTATAAATTGTTAATGTGAATAATTTTTAATAAACATTTAGAATATATATTTATTTCAAACTCAATTTTTTAATTTTTGCTTTGGTATAATTAGTAAACTATAAAAATTTTTTCTTAAACTTCAGTTTAGGGTATTTCAATTTCTACACATCATAGGAAATTGATTCTAATATTGTTAAAACTGGAACTGGATAATGTTTTTTAGAAATGCACAGAAAATGCTAAAGTATCATTTGTAATAAATGAGAATATATATATTTTATATTTTTTAACAAACATGGATGAATTTTCATTTCAATTAGATCCCATTATTAGATAGTACAAATGATAAGCTTTAAAATAAGATTTCAATGAATTTTTATCATTAAGTAGAAATTGATATATTAAGAGTGAGATATTTATTCTGGGATACACTGTATATGTAAAAAATATATAAATTACAATTTTCATATTATATTGACTTTTATAAATCAGATATATAATTATTATTATTTTTGCATATAAGCAATTTTTTAATTACTTTGTATATGCAACTTTAAATTTTATAACTTACCTCATCTATCAATGATTCTTGAAACTGTAAATTTTTAGCTAATGCTTTTGCTTGATTATTTGTTAATCCCTTCATTATGTCAATAGATTCCTTTAAATTTAATAATAAAAATATTTAAATATATATTATACATAAATAATTTATTATCATTTTACAATAGAATGAATTTGTTAGCAAGAATAATATATTTGTTATAATAATATATGCAAGAATAATATATTTATTGGCAAGAATTGAAATAGACACTTCGTTATATCTATTTTTATTCTCATATACCTCTTAAAAATTTTAACTCTTAATGTATTCTGTGAAGAGGTAATTTTTGTATTATTTTAATACTACTAATGTTAAATGAACTCTTCACAGAGAAACAAATTTACTAAAAAAAATTCTTAATGAAATTATTCTTTTAATGAGAATAGGTTTTATTATTGTAGGTTTGGCATTGAAATTATTTCAATTATCTTTATAATTTATAATAAAACAAAATCTCAACAAGATTACAGACCTACTTATCAATTTAATTTATAGTAAACTACAGTCACTATCTAAAGACAATCTTTTAACTTTCTTTAAACAAAAACTATAATAATAATTTATTCAAAAAATGTTATTATTATTAATACTTCACTTCCTTCAGCTGATTAGCAACATAACATTTATGCAAATGAAAGATTATTATTTTTCATATAAATTTATATTAACTGAATAAATTGTTAATAAGTTGATAGTGATGTCAATGAAGAGAAAACATGAAATAATTATAATAGTAATTAAATATATTTCTTGAATAAATTATTTTTACAGTCTTTGCCTAAAGAATATTGAAAGATTATTTTTAGATAGTGGTTGATGATGATGATGATGATGATGATGATGATCATTTTGATATGTTCCAATTGATTCCATATTGCCTTTTTTTTTTTTTTTGAAATAATGAAAAATATCATAGAACATTTATTATTGAACAGTCAAATCATTAATACATTGGTCATTAATAACCATATCCAAATACCTGTTCCTTTCAGTTCAATAATAAATATCAAAATTTTATTCCTATTTTGATCATAAGAAACTTTGTTACAAATATCCCAAAAACATAATTTGTATAATATTTAAGAATGAATTATTAATTTTAGATACAGTGATATATTTTATACATTTACTTTTGAAATAAATAAATTGTATAACAATGAATGATATGTAAGATATTGATAGTGTGACAGTATGTCATTCTTTTCTTTAAAGAATAAATTATGTATTATTTATTTTTATTTATTTTAATAATTTTTATTGTTAATGAAAAGTTTACTTATTATTAATTTCTGTATAAAAATATGCAATCTATATAATATTTAAGAAAATATTCTATATTAACTTAAATGCCTTCTATATAAAACAAATTTTAATAGATTTGCTGGTGATGTTTATGAAACAGGAGCAGACTGATACAACTAAGGTACTGGAACTGGAAAACAAAGAAACAGAAAGCTGTATTTAAAAGTTTAGCCTTGGAAAAAAATGGAAGTGAGAAGTTGAAAGGAAAATGAGAGAAAAGCTAAAAGATTTCTATCAAAAGAAGTGTGATAAATCACTAGGGAAAGGAGAGAGAGAGGAACCAATACCATTTACTGAAATAAGACAGTTTGCAGTTTATAGAGATACAATAAATAAAGAGAAAACAATTAAATTAAGTAACAATAGATAAATATAACAAAATTAAATAAGTTAAACAATAACTATAATACAATAATTAAATTAATAATAAGAATAAATACAATGAATAAATAAAATAAATTAGATCGCGAAACAGCAACAATAAATCAGCAACAGCAAATAAATACAATATGAATAAGATTTTTTAGTAGTAGTAGTAGTAGTAGTAGTAGTAGTAGTAGTAGTAGTAGTAGTAG
>WUQG02052816.1:0-10256 GCA_011317285.2 Androctonus mauritanicus | reverse complement strand
ATTTAATGGACGAGATTTTATGTAGTTTACAAACTTGACACATTCTTCCAAAGTTATGTTTAAATTTAAAGGCAAGCGTTTTACCGCCAACGCTTGTCTATGGATACTACAGTGCACCCATACACAATTAATGGCTAATTCTTGAATTTGTTTAAGCAAACCTTTATGACAGCCTGCCATTGCACGTGCTCCGTCGCTACTTAGACCAACACACTTCATCCAATCAATACTGTGACCAGTGACAAAATCATTGATAAGCTTAAAAATCTCATCTGAGGTCGTTCTTGTCGGTAGCCTTTTACAAAACAAAAAATTTTCTTGTATGGTGTCTTCGTCAATATATCTGATAAAACACATTAGATTTGCATTATCCTCGATATCTGTGCTTTCATCTACTTGCAAGGAAAAAAACTTGCTTTTTTTTACTTTAGCAACTAGTTCTTCTTCTAAATGTTTCGCAATATCGTCAATTCTCCGTTTAACTGTATTATTTGATAATGGTATCGCCGAAAATAAACTTTTTTCCTTTATTCCGCATAAATTATTTGTGACAATTTTTAAGCTGGAAGTATTAATTTTTCTCCAGCACTATGAGGATACCCAGTCTCAGCTATTAATTTGGAAATTTCGAAAGCTGTCAAAGTGAGGTTTTTATTTGACTGGTGAGGAAAGAGTGCATTTTTCATTTTTTTTTTTTGAGCAGCAATCAATTCTTTTTTCTTATCAGTAAAAAAGTTAATTGGCTTATCAGAGTACTCAGAATGAAGTGTGTCTAAATACCGTTTCAACTTTGACGGTTTCATACTTTCATTTGAAAGTTGCTCATTGAAAATAACACATAGAGGCAAATTATTTTGACTGCCGCCGGCAGTGAACCAAAACCGTAAATATTCGTCACAATACTTGCGAGTTCAATTAGCTTTACGCTTGTTGTTTTGGCGCTGTATATCTGCTTTAGGGGCATCAGACAAAGTATCTTCATGATCATGATGTTTAGCTTTGCTCGTACTTGGTTGATCATAATTTAAATTTCTAGTTTTGTTGATTAACCATTTATCCATTTTAAAAAAGATCGGAAACTTTTATAAAAAGAATTTTTTTTTAGTGATGATTTATAAGAAAAAGTATTTTTATTACTTACCAATATGAAGTTGCTATTAATAATTAATTATAATAAAATTAATTATTAATATATTTTTTCATATATTTTTTTAATTATTTTCAAATAAAATTAAAAAATTTAATATATATCAGCTTCTTTTGACACACGTGAGTTTGCGGTGCACGTACCGGAGAAGGCAATATTTTGAATGACGAAATCGCGGGCAAACATGCGCAAACATGTGGACAACAGGTAATGTGCATGCGCTGGAAGGGGAAGACCTAGCAACGTTAGCAGCACAACGCGCGGGCGCGGGCGATAAAGCTATATGAAAGAGTACAAATACACTTTGCCACTATTCCTAGTGTCTAACTGATGTAAAAAAAATAATATGTAAAAAAAATTTTTGTGTTTTTACAATTTGTTTTCATGACCCGGCAAAATTTTTCTACGACCCGGTGCCAGGTCGCGACCCACACTTTGGGAAACGCTGTACTATATCATAATCAATAATAATTGTATTAGCTAATTAATTCTGTAAAAATTCAGTAATAGTAATGCAGGTAAGTTATCTGCTGCCCTTTACTTTGACACTTAGTGCTATCTATTGAAATTTATTGTCATAAAATAAATAAAAATTGGGCCCCTAGGGCCCTAAAAACAGGACCAAATAAAAAAAAAAAGGCTGATGTAGGGACATGCCCATACTGATATTGAACAAAATTCTATATCATATTCATAAATATCATTTGTAGCTTTCAAATAAAAAAGTTTCATACATACACACATACATAATCTGTATTTTATAAGTATGTAGATGTTGTCCATGTGTAAAAGATGTGGGTGTGTGTAGTGTATTGTTCGGTTTTGTCTAATGTTGTAGTCACAATTCGACGTGTTCAGTTTGTTGGAAAGTAGATTTAGGGCAAGGCAGAACCAAAATGGGCTCAGGGAATCACCCTGAAAAATACCATGTCTAATGTGTATGGGTTCTGTGGCTATGTGATTGTTATTTATAGTGACATGTAGTGTTGTTCTCCAGTGTTGCATTATGTTTTGTAGGAATGTGATGTATGTAGTATTGATTTTATAAAGTTGTAATGTCTGTATGAGCCATGAATGTGGTACGCTGTCAAATGCCTTTTTGTAATCTATGTATGCTGTGTGTAAGTGTCTGTGTTGCCTGTGTACTTGTTTTAGTATTGTTGTGTCGATGATCAGCTGTTCTTTGTACCCCATGTGACCTCTACAGCAGCCTTATTATTATTATTAATTTTCAACATATGATTTTTTTCGACTTACAATGGCATTATTGAAATATAACACAATCATATTGAAGAAGAATACTTATATTAATTTGCCTTTGTGTTGAAACTCTCTAATAAGCTTATCCTATATAATATTTTAAATTAATTTCTTTTAAGTATAAATACAATAGAACATATAGAATACATACAAAATTCTTGTTTGAAAAAGAATTTTGTATGAATTCTATATATTTATGTGCATTCAATATATGCTGTATTGTTATTTAAATACAATAATTAAAATATATAAAATATATTATTAATTATTGTATTTAAATAAGTAATAATATATTATATTTAAACTAAAACCAAAATAAAATAAGTAATAACATTAAGTTTAAAATTCTGCAATTTATTTACAAATAAAAGAAAGGAAAATTTAATATAAGTTTAGAATTGATAAAATCATGATTGATCCAATACTCTTTGTAAAGAAGTCCTGTATGTATATAGTTTGAATATATACACCAAATTAATATTATTTTAAGCAATGCTTATAAGATAATCATGATGTTTCTCTTTACTGTTTCTCACTAATAACTTTTAAATTGATCAATATAGTTTCATGAAATTTGACAATGATATTCTGCTATTAAAAATATTCTCAATGTAATCTTGTTTAACCTAGCTTCAATTACTTAAAAATGGTGTACATTCAAACTTTTGTGATATTCTTTTAGTATATCCTAAACAATTCACTCAATTTTTATGAAATATAGCAAGCTGGCCAATTAACTGAAAATGAACTCAATAATAAATCAATTACCCATTTATCTTCAGCCATTTAAGAATGATGGACATTCAAACTTTAAATGTTTTATACTCTAATAACTTTTGTATTCTTATATTGAATTTTACAAAATTTAGCTAATGATTATGCCATTAAAATCAAATATGAAATACGATTAATTAATCTTGTAGATCATCCATTTAAAAATGCTAGAAATTCAAAATTCTGAAATTTCCATGTAATAACTAAGGAACTATTTAATAGATTTTTATAACATTCAACATACGGGTTACCATTAAAGATCACTTTAATATAAATTTTAATCCCTTATCTAGTAGTCATTCCAAAATAAAGGACATATTTGAAAGGTAGATGATTGGTTTTCCAGAGCTGCTTGTTAGAGAGCTAGCATGTGATTAAAAATATGAATTGGCAACTTCATTATATTAAAAAGATTTTTAAGGAAATGTGTTTGTATCTCATAACACAGATATGATCCATGATTCTTTGGAATAGTTATAGTCATATCACAAAAATTTCTGAAATATCATTTTTGTTATATTTTAGCAATTTTATATTTTTATCATATATTTATATTTTGGAAAATCCACAGTTCAGCAAAAACTATAATCAAAAATGGTCTATATTGCCCTACTTTGAATTAATGATGTTCAACTGTAATTTTTAAGAAAAGTCTATAGAATTTGTTAAATCAAATATTCGAAAATTCAAAGTATTTTTTCTATATTTCAATCATGAATTATTGAAAAATGACTATTATGACAGTTACTTAATGATAACTATAACAATGCATAATCAGTAATAATGTTAATATTTTTTTCATATTATTATAACCAAAATTATAACTATCTTTAGTTAAAGGCCAAATTTAGTCTCTTTTTATGGCACAATTAATCAGTAAGTGAATTTTGCTCCTTCTCTGCAGGGAAATGAAATAAAAATCAGTTGCCCAGCAAAATATTTTTCAAATATTTGTTTTCATTTAGTGACTTGCAAGATTCTTTTCTTTCTTTCCTAATGTTTTCCTATACTTTAATCACTTCATTTTTCATTTTTTAAAACAGATTAAACCAGTGAACATACTCTCTTTCATTAAAGATGAAAGCTTTATTTGTGGAATCAGAGTTCATTACAGATCTGTAAATAATGACTGTACTGTCAAAATTACTTCTTCTTAATCATAAACTATCAAGTTCAGGTGCCTATAAGAAATACAAGGAATCCACAAGCACTTTAAGTAGGAAAAATACACTGTTTATTATTAGATATTTCTTCTTCTTAATAAAAAGTTTCAGATCATTACATTAAATGAAAAGGAATGGACATCCTGGCACTATCTATCTTTCTGTTTAGCACTTTCATATTAATTAACAATGAAAAAATTATTCTAAATACAGTTAACCAGTTTAAAAAGACTTTTAAAGATAAACTTTGAGCTTGGATTATCCAGTTATTTACAAGAAAACTTGAGTATTTCATATTGAACTAAACTGAGTCATCAATTCTAATGAAGATGAATTTATACAAGTCAAGAAATATTTATAAACAATCATTTTATTATAGTGTTTCTTGAATTTTTAATTTCAATGACTTCTTATGTAAATAAATACAGCATTTTAGTTATATATATTATTAACAGTATCATAATGTAGAATATTTTTTGAAATACTGAAATACCTATCAAGAATCACTTTCTGTAATTTCTGATTACTTCCACAGCAATATAAATCAATGAGTCTCTATTATATTACAAAGATTCATATTAAAGATTTTTTAAGATATGACTTAAAAATTTATCAAAAATTGAGATCTTTATGAAAAACTTTTGCTGTATATAGAGAATCATTATTAAAGAATGATGTTTAGAAGAATTAAACTTCAGAAGAATTTTTTAGAATTTATTCCTCTATTTTCCTTACAATTATTAGTTTTGATCTATATTTGCTTTTGTAAAATCTATTATTATATAAATTAAAGAGAAAGTATATTAAAATATAATTATAATATTTATCTAATACCTTTTGTAAGGGAATTATTTTTAATGATTTTGTTCGTGAAATGGGATTCGTTAAATTATCTGTTTTGGCAGATTTATCTGTTGAACATCCAATCCCTGAAAATAAATTAAAATTTATTGTCTGATAAAAAATAATAAAATTATATTATTTATATTACAATTTAAAATAGAAATAATAATTATTATTATTTTAATTTGAATAATAAATACTGATTTTGTCAATTATATAACTGATTTTTGAATTATATATCTTTTTAGATTATTATTATCTAGATATAAAATTTTAATTTTATAATGTCTTAAAAAGATAAGTTATCAGATTACTAAAAAAAACATATTTAATAATTTTATTTTGCAATTTATGTACTTAATGCATATTTTTTTGTAGGACATACACTTATCAAGACTGATGAGAAACTTCTGTCTGAATCTCTTGATAATGAATATTTAGTTGAATATCTTTCTTCAGATTTTAACACTAACTTAATTCTTAATCAGTTTTATAGTTTAATAATTAAAATTCATGAACAATATAGAACAGATATATAACAACAAACTATTTTATTTTTTATGTAATATCATTATTTAATATAATTAAATATTTTAATAGAAATCAAAAATTCATTCAATTAATAAAAAATTTCATTTTCTTTACACAAATTTTTTTTATTTCTACTAAAAAATGCTAGACTGTTTTATATTTAATCTAAATATTGTAGCAGAGTTTATGTGATGAAGCAAAAATTTGTAAAATAAATAATTAACATATTTTTAAATTCTTAATAGAACAACCACTGCCTCAATAAGAAATAAAAGTATGATTTGGATACCTAAAACACTCGTTATATGGAAATTTAATGTTATAACTTAAAAGTTGTCATTAAATAATGACACTGAAAAAATAATTCTATGATGCAAATATCAAAACAAAGATCATACCATGATACTATCAATAGTTGATATAACCAATGCTGTTATTGAAAATACTGTACTGCAAAAAAATCTTTAAAAATAGTACAGCTTTTTAAAGATGTTAATTTTGATTATTAATTTTTATATGTGAATTTTATCATGTATTGATATTTCTTTTCCTTTCTATATATTTTAATATAACTTGAAGTACAAAATAATATTTATATCAACAGTTCAATTGTAATGTATATTTTCATTAGTACCAACAACATATTATGGCATTATTTAATAAATTTCATATCTAAGCCTGTAATACCAATTATAATTGAAATTCTAAAAACAAACATATGTTTTTCTTATTTTTAATTAAATGTACAACTATTTTTTAACTTATAAATATTTGCTAAAAAATTTGAGTGGAAAATTGTCCCACAAACAAACATATGATGTCATGGGAATTATTGTTGAATTTTATAAAAGCAAATCAAATAAATTTTATATAAAACAATTTTATTTTGAAGTAATTTTTATATATATCATTTTAAATTCTGCATTTTTATTTAAAAGAAAATTGCAAAAAGAATTAGAATGCAGTTGAACAAGTGCAAAAATTTTTTTAATTCTCAATGATAGTAATTGCAAAAGCTTTTTATTGATAGTCGATCTTTAAAATTTCTGTAAGATAATATTTTTGCAATATAGTTTAATATCATGTTCTTAGGCAATATTGTGTACTTATTGTATTAGAAATCATGATGTTTTTATAACAATATTTAAAGATATATCATTGAAATTTGATTTCTCCGGGCCTTTGATTTCCTTTTATTTTTGTTTTAGTAATTATAAGCTGAGCATAAGTAAATAAGGGGCTTGATAGATTACAAGCCTTGATGGAAAAAGGAAAAACTAAATGTGCAATGTGAAAACTTTTAATTGCATTTAGATGGCTTATTCACAGATGTGATTTATATAAAAGGCAAAATAGTAATATATTCTTGATTTATTGCCAACATAAAACTCAATTTCAGTTATATATCAGTATTATAAATAATATTTGCTAATATGTTACCTGTAGAAACTGAATGATTATAACCAGATGCATTACTATTTATATAATTATGTTGAAATTTTTTCTGGAATAGAAAAAAACTTTTATAAACAGTTATACATTTTAAATTTTTTTGATAATTATCAAAAATTATATAGTTTTATATTTCTAAAATGCAATACAAAAATATTATGAATTAATATTTAAATACTAACTAATACAACTATTAAAGATTATATAATAGGTCCCCTACTTATGTGGTTTCAAAGATATTCAATGTGCAAATCTTTTTATCTATGTTGACTTACATTAAAAAATAAATAAATAATTCATTAAACAATTTATTTTTTTATCTTTTTGCAAAAATACCACTATAGTTTCAAATTTTTATATTGTGCCTCATAAATTTTATCTAGTTATTCCATTTATCAATACATATATTTGTATATATATAAAACTTAAATATTAGTGCATGTTAAGCATACACTAATATATATTTAATATATATTAACATATTTTTTTAATATATTTGTGTATATATAACTTAAACATGGTCCATAGTTTTCAATTTACATAAAAATTTTAAAAATAATTAATCACATAAGAAGAGGATGTATTGCATTTAAAATTAACTAGTATATTTTTTTAATTACCGGTACTTTAAGTGATTAGCTACAAAGATTTCAATTCTTCACTATCATAAATCTGACAATTTTGCAATATTTCAATAAACTGAGTGATTTTCTTAGCAACGTGTTTCTAAATCAGAACACTTAAGAAAAATTACCTAATTTACATTCATCCCACTCCTAACAGGATTAGGATGAATGTTTTACTTTTTATTTAATTTGTTTTATTATTAATTTTTTTAACTATTTATGTACTTCTTAAACTAATTTCATTGCTTAATTTTTATTGATTTTAGTGTAAATATGCAATTTTTAAATTTTGAATTTTATTGTTTATATTTATAAAATATTTAAAAAAATACCTGGAATGAAAATTTTGAAGATTTCAGAGCATCAACAGATAATGTTGGAAATTTTGAACCAACTGAAATGATTAAATTTAAAATATCAATGAAAAAATTATTTTAAAATTAAAAAATCTTTAAATTTTACTTAAGAGAAATATTAGCTATTTAACAGAAACTCAGCTAACTGAATTCTAATATTTTTTATTCATTAGTTAAAAATCAGTTTTCTTTGAAGAATATTTGATTAACTTATAGAGAAACGATTCAAGGAAACATTAATTTATTCTTTACATTAATAAAGGCATTTCAAGATATTATTTTAATTGTGAAAAGTAAAATCACAATAAGACATTCTTCTATTTTAAATAAAATAATAAACTATCTACCTTTTGATACACTCAAAAATAAAATTCAAGTAGAGTTAATGGAACTATAATGGAACTATATTAAAATTCAAGTTCAAAAAACAGTAGAAATTACTTTAATTAACACACAATTACAATAACAGTAATGTTTTCAGCTTCAAGGAAATCATCATCAACCATAGAGTAAGATGGTGAGATTCAAAGCAGAGAACAAATAACTTTTAAATATTCCAGAAGCATATTTAAAGTTTTAAATAAAACTTGGAAGCAAATATTTAATTAAAAACGTTAAAAATAAGAAACATATAGATAAAAATAATGCATAAGGTATATATAAGAAGTAAATAAAAAATAAAAATGCCAGTCATAATTAATATATAATAATAACATTAGGCATAACCAAGATTGAAGAACAATGTTTTAAATGATATCATTGATGATATAAGAGTGTTTAGATCTTTTTCTATCTGAAGAGCATCTGCAAACTTTAATTCCTCTTGGTTGTGTATTTTATTTAAAATCTTTGTTTGCATTCATTTCACAGTCAGAATAGTTGCAAAAAAATTTTCCCTTGCCTTGTCAAGACAAAAAAATGTCTTGACAAGGCAAGCGAAAATTTAAAGAATCTATTTTCAGATATCTTTTTTATGTTCTTCTAATGTAATAATTAAAGATCTGGAAGTGTTGTCAATGTTCTTTTCTCTCTAACCAATGATAGTACAGTCGAACCTCAATAACTCGAACTCCTATTACTCGAATTTTTGATAAGTCAAAGCAATTCTCATTTGCTTGGTACAAATATTTTGTTATCAATGATCATGTATGTAAATATAGAAAATATTGATAAAATATTTGCAAGTTCACTGAGTGCAAAACTGTTTAGCAATAATTTTTGACATTTCATAATCTTTATGACATGCTAGTCAGGAATTCAATAAACTGTAAGCAGGTCTAGAGAATTGTGGAGAAGTGCCTTCATCTCTGTTCATTTCATTTAATAATGGTTAATGCAACTTTCTAGTAAAAATAGCTGACAATGACATCATTATGAACAAACTTCAATGATGAGGTAATGTTTCATCAATTGACAAGCAAATTGGCAAAATTTACAAATCTGGGAAGTGAAAATTTTTGCAGAAATCCAATTTAACTCCTTATTTTCTGCCATTATATATTACAATGGCTTTTTGATTTTTTTTGAGTTCTCTAAAAGCTGCTATTTTATATATCCAAGGTTCCTGCTTCCTTCTTAGTAGAACATCACACCTTCTCAAGGAAAATGAACAAATCAAAATAAAATTATGTCAAAGAATGAAAGAAAAGTAATAATTGCTATAAGTTTGTTTTTTTCTTATTTAATAATAAATGTGCTTGTGATTCTAATTTAATATCTCTTTGCTTATATACAAATATTAAATAACTGTATTATTTATTTTTGTGTTCTTGTACAATCATATCTTTTTTGATTTGTGTCACTTTTCTTGAGAAGATATATGTTTCTTTTTGGTGTACTGATGTGATATTTACCACTTTGTATCTTTATTCTAACATCTAGATATGTTATTTCTACTTTATTGATTCTTTTAATTGTTCTTAATTTCAAGCCTAATGTTGAAATAGTTAGTTGATCTAGACATAGATCTTTCAAACCTTCTTTTATATCAAATTTACTCACAAGGAGACTTCACAACTTGTGACTCATCGATTTTGACGAAAAAATTTGTGCGTGCAGAACTCCACTAATAAAGTTCACTGGGCCAGCCATTCGACGCAATACT
>WUQG02052805.1:0-10257 GCA_011317285.2 Androctonus mauritanicus | reverse complement strand
TACAGATAGAATACCATTTATATGGTATTCTATCTGTAAGCAAAGCTGGAAAAATTATATATCTATCAAAATCATAATTAGCTGTCAAAAAGTCTTATAAACCAGAAACTAATATCTCTCTAATAAGTAATGTGCCAGAAATTTGCAGACAATCCTTAATATACTGGCTAGTTTTTATATCGATTTAAAAAATTTTATTAAATTTATAAATACTATACACAGATATTCAGTTTTATATAATTTTGTAATGAATAGATTGTATATTGTTGGATTCTGTATTCTTCTGGGAGATTTTATGCATAAGTGCCATTTTAAGTGGACTGATTACATTAATAATTTGAAAAAAAATTAATTTTTAATATATGGGACCGTCTTAAGATAAATAAAGATAATAGACTCAATAGCTTACCCATGTTATTAATTTTAGCTAGAGGGTTATGTATAACTTTTAAAGATTTTTTTATACTGATTTAAATAAAAAATACAAATAATAAACAGTAAATTGCACATCAATAATATTTAGGTAGCAAAAGGTGTTTCAGTTGATCTTTTATAAAACAAGGGTCAGCAACACAACGCCATGATGCTCTCTGTGCATTTCAGAGATGTCCATTATCTTTCATTTATACTACAAACATATACATTTTTTAATTTTTAAACAAAAAGAAATGTTAGGATTATGATACAAAATATTGTTCAGCATCAGCATGCCTATCTTTGCATTTTTTTCATCTGATCATTTTATAGTTTTAAGAGTCCAATCTTACATTTTGATATATGACACTTATTATTATATGTCATTTTAACTTTGTTAAGCCATAAGATTGTAGTTTTGATTTCTGTAGATGTTGCATTAATACTCATAAATTTTTTGAAAATTTGCATATTGTGATCATATTTCATCCATTTTTTAAGGTAATTAGTTGAAATTTTCAGGATATATTCCTTTTATCATACTTTCTATGATCATGTAAAAAATTTCAAATTTTGGCAAATTTGCCTTGGAAAAAGAATTTAATTATTTATTCTCTGTTTTCCCTTTATAAAAACTTTAATTTTTCATTAAAATTTAAAAAATAGTTCAAGTATTTTAAAGGAAATATATTCATTTTCATTAATTGATACTAATTTTTTTATTTAAAAGAAACATACATTTCTGTATTATTTATGTGTTCTACTAAATTGTGGCATCTGCCATTTTCTTAACCAATATTTCTCTCATCTGAAATATTTATATATTATCTTTCAGTCTAATCTTTAACAAATAGAGTAGCAAAGATTGTTTAACATAAACATCCACAACTCTGCTCATTGGGTGATTAGAAGAAAACATCACATCCACTTGTATTTGCTTTCAAAGCTTTGTCTATTTTTGTATCAGAAAATCGCTTTAATTTACAATAAATATGCATTAATGACTAATTGTTATGTAATTAAGAAATATTAGTTATATTTGTGCACTTATTTTAACTTATAAATCATTTATTATTTAATTCTTTCTTCTCCTTTGTTAACAATTAAAACTGTGACTCAATAATAATAAGACTAGAGATCAAGTGATTGATGGCTATAGGACATAAACACAATAAATGTATAGACTTTTTACAAAAATTCATTTAGATATTTTAAAAATTTTATATTTTTCTTATATATATGAAAATAAAAATATATAAATTTTGAAATAATAATAAGATATTTCTAGAAAATTAAATAAAATAAAATATTCAAATAGAATTTGAATATAAATGATGAAAAAGGAACAGTTTTTCAAAGTTATTATCAATTATATGTGTGAGATTCAATAAACCCCTAGACAGACTCCCTTGTTTTGTAGAGAAATTATCTATATTGTGTTAAAAATATTGGTAGTAATTTAAATATAAAAATGAAAAATAATTTGCTAAATTAGAAAATAAATTAATTAATTATCATCTTTAATGAACAAGGAACTTTGGACAAGAAACATTATTTCCTGTTAATTATGAGAAAAGATCTGCCAGTTGTTCCTTGTTCAAAGAAAGAACAAATACGAGTTCTGTGTTAGGAGAGATTAGTCAGAGAGAGAAGAATTATAATTTACAACAAAAGTTAGAAAAGAGAATGAAAATATAGGAATAACAACAGAAAGCAACTTGGAAAGCATCATCTGTCATCTCTGTCAACAGAGATGACAGATGATGTACAAAGAAGTCGATGGTGTGACAGTAAATTCAAATGATGGGTGATGACAGCCAATGAAGATGGCATACTTAAAAGACTTGTGAATATTTAGACATTTAATTAGTAGTGCATGGATTATTTCAAAATGGACTATTGATATAAGGTTGGCAAAGTTTCTCTCTCAAATATATGGAGAAGGAAGGTTATGACGAAACTCTCTCTCTCAAGGATTGTAATCTTATTTAAAGTTGTTAAGTTTTCTATATATATTGCTTACTATTTAACTGCTTCATCATATAGTCACTTTATTATATAATAATCTTATGTTAAATAAATAAATTTTTTTTGTTATTAATTAACCCTTAAATGATGAAAGACTAGAATTCTAGTGTTATGTAAATTTAATTAAACAATGGGCAAACAATTGGGCTCCTAATATCATTTATTTATAAAAAATTTAAATTTAAAAAATAAACAATAAAATTTAAAAATTTTGCTGTTTATTTGTAATTGTTCTGGTGGGATAACTTTATCCCTCCTGAAACTTTTATTTTACTTTGGTAAGGCCATCTGCTATTATTAGGGGAATTTTCATCATTTTTTTTTTTCAATATTTTTTAATTAATATGTAAATAATTAGGGGAAGTAATATTAAAAATATTAGAATTTTTTTGCATCTATGAACTGCATAAAACTGAGAACTGCTGGGGATGCCAACTTCATTTCATCATGATTTCACTGTATATTTCATATGCACATGGCTTCATGACGCTGAGGTCTGTGATTTAGAGATTGATTCAAAATAAACTTAAAGAAATTTTTTTGTGCTGATTTGAAAAAATATTTTGTGTATATGTTACATTCATATTGTTTATAAAGTTATTATCTTAGTTATTAAAATATGATAATTTTAGGTTGTCTATTGAATTATTATTTATTATTAGTTTTGCTTCATTTGTCAATTGTAATTATTGGCCAAAAGTTTTATTTTCAGTGATAGAAAGATATGTTGTATTAATGGATAATCTGTTCATGTGATCTTACTATCAAAAAGTTTCGACATGATAAAAGTTGAAATTATTCTTTTAATCTAATTTGTGCCAGTAGAAGCAAATTCTAATAGTTTAATAGTTATTCAACTCCAGAATAGCTCATAATTTTTTCATTAGTTTAGAAACCTGACTTACAAAAACATTCAGCATATGACATTTATCTTTAATCCTATAACAATTCAAGTCAGCCTTATTTCCATGTATTATATAGTGTACATTCTGTCTTTATCAATCAAGATGATTTGTAAATAATACATACTAATAAGATTGATAAAATGTAGTTGGTCATAGGATTTGTTATCAGAAATGTGGGCTAAATTAGAATTCACTAATATTGGTGTCTATGTATTAGGATTAAGTATTAGAAATGATCAAAAATGTAATTATTTTCATTAAATAAATTTTTATAATTTCTTCACATATTAAGTATATTATTTATATAAATAACATTTTTTTAAAAGTTTTATTTATTATTATATTGTAATTATTTTGAATTTAAAAATCATTTCTAGTTAATTTAATTGTGAAATTTAGAATATGAAGTTTTTGTTTAATGAAAAAGTTCATTGTTACAATTTATTTATGTTTAATTCCTACTATATATGTAAAAATTTTGATAAATATAATTCATCATAAAAATTTAAATGTTATTCATAAGACAAAATACTTGTTAATGTTTCCAAGAATGCTGCTTTAGATTAGTTAGAGAAAATAGAATGCCATTAATTTTTAAATTCATGAAATGTATTAGAAAAGAAATATATAACATAGTATGCTTAGTAGAGTAATGTGATTAATCGTAGCATTAATAATAATTTTAATCAATCAAATTATTCTATTTTATAGGTAATTGGCTTATATTTATTAGAAGTGAGTAACAAAGATACTGAGCTACATGTCTTGGCAGAAGCATTAGATGCTTTATTTGATGTATTTGCTGAAGATGATCTTGATTTGGTAGCTCAAGAAATTCAATTATTGGAAAAATTAAAAAATCTGCTTCCAGGATTAAAGGGAAAGGTATGTGTTTTGTTATTTTACAGTGAACTCTAGTTTATGTATATATTATGGTTGGGGAAATCCACTAGTCTAGTATAAAAATTGATAAATATTAGTGAACTAGTTAATATCATTTGATTTCATTGATCATATTGTTAGAGTTGAAGGATATTTTTATCAAAATGGCTATCTTTTAAAGCTTACAATTATACATATGATGTTCATATAAATATTTAATTTTTTTTTAAATCTTCATTAACAATATAATCAAAAGGACTTTTCCATAAATAAGTTGTTTTCTACTTTAGTGATGTTTTTCCATTTTTGTCCAGAATGAAAGATAAAGGATTGTATTATTTCACAATTCTTAATTGAACAGTAGATCATCAGTTTATCAGAATGAAACTTATTAAAAGAATCATGAAATAATTGCTATTGTATAATTCCATATATATATATATATGTGTGTGTATATATATATATATATAAAATGAATAACTTCTCATCTTCATAATCTTTTTAAAGTTGAATTAACAAGAAATAATATATAATACTTCTCAAATTGTGAACCATGATCTCCCAGGAGAACATGCATGAAGCATAAATCAGAATGCAAGAAATTTAACAGTTGAAGTATTTTTTCATTATTAATCAATTCAAAAAATATATTTTAATGGCATTCAATAAAAAAGATGCTAATAATAAATAAAATATTCATTATATATACCACTTTTAACAAAAGTTTTTGTGTTAATTTTTAAAAATTTCAAAGGATCATCAAATTTTTGAGAACTAGATTCAGAACTGCCAATCCAGAGTATGTTGAATCAATATGTAGAATATATGAAATTGAATAAAAATCTAACTTTGGGGACTACACATTGAAATCCCCATGGTTTTAAACATTTGTTTTGAGGATGACTATTTCAAATTTTTTATAAAACATTATAAAACAGCATTTCATTAAAATTTATGTACATATTTAAGAAGACTTTAGAAATCAAAAATAAATGCCTAATATTTTATTTGAATTATTTATAAATAAATTATTTTAATGATTTTCTTTGGATGCTCCTCAAAACTTCTTATTTTAAAGCAAGATTTACTTTGGTTTATATATGCAAATAGGAACTACAAAGTATTTCTAGAAAGTAAGTACCATTTGTCTGTTAAAAAGAAAGTCATTGCTTAAGATGCTTTTTTCTTGTTTTGAAATCTTCATATCTTAATATCAGAACCAATTTTAATTGAAAAATAAATTAAGACACTTACAAAATTGTATTAGTTTTTCTATACTGTTTTCATAGATGTTTGTCACCTTTCCCTTAAGCCAATTCCCTAAACCTCTAATTAGCAAGACATGGTAATCCAGATTTGGCTATAAGAGAGTGATTCAGCTGATGCTGTATGCAATATATCTTGTTTCTTTGGGAAATACTGGACCATCCTCCCTATAGCCTGGAGTAACAAAACTACCATATCTTGCTATTCAGAGGTTTAGTGATGATTTTGAGAACTAGCTTAAGACGTAAACTGGCAAAATTCTGTGAAGAGGTTATAGGAAAACTGGTGTCATGAAATGACAAGTATCTTAATGTGGAGATTGATTTCATTGAAAAGTAAGTTATATAGCTATATTAAAAGGTGTTTTTAATATAGCTACATAATTTACTTTAATAAAGGAAGGAAGCAGGCTACATAATTTACTTCAAGGAAGGAAGCTAAGAATTGCATCCAGAAAGTAAATACTATTTCTCTTTTAATAGAGAAAGATCTTTCTAAATGCAACTCCTTTAAGTATTTTTAAGAATATAACAAGTTAATATAAACTTGTTATATTCTTAAAAATACTCAAATATTTCTATAAAGAAAATATTTGAAGAATTGATTATTTTTCCAGGATTTCTTAATTTAAATTGTATTAATAAAATGTAAAAAAAAAAGATGTTTTAATTGTGTACAAGCTACATTAAATAAATGGAACATAATAGCATTATTTTAGCCTGTATATTATATATATTGGCTTACAGGATGTACTTTTTCTTCTTATGAATATCATAAAAAACATCCTGCATCTTATAAGCCAAAAATGACTATACAGCACATGCAAAAAATTGAGAAGTTGGCAAGTGGCAAAATGTAGTTGATTGATAGTTTACATCATTATGATAAATATTACAATAAATGGTCTATATACTTTCTAAGTTATTATTCAAGTAACAATTAATTTCCAGTTAATCAAGCCCTAATCAATGGCGAAGATAATTTTAATGATACTGAAGATCATGATCATGTCAGTAAAGAAAATGAAATTGAATGATGATAAAATAATCTATACTTTATTGGCTTTTGGGTTTTATCTTCTATTGCATTTTAAAAATTTTATTGTTAAGTTTATTCCCTTAAATTTATCATTCCAAAATTAGGTTCTTCTATGCTTAATATCTTATAAGCAGACAAATATAGTAAATCTTAGGAAAGATTTTTGATTATTTTGTAGATAATTATCATCATCATCATCATCACAGGTTGTATAAAGAACAATTCAAACTAAACTCTAGAAAAATTTGAATTGTTTTTTATATCATATCTGATATAAATTGTTTAATTGGGACATATAAAAAGCAATTTATATGTTTAAAATAGCTATTATATATTGTTTGCTTAAATATAGACAAGAAAGGACATTGATAAATCCTATAGAAACCAGTATTAAACATATCACATTCTATTTTCATTTCAGAAGAAAATATACTATTTTTTTTTATATGTTTTCTATGATAAATATATATATATTCAAATAAATACCTAACAATTGTTAACAACCTTTTTTAAAAAATTACTGTGAATTTAAAGGATAATCATAATTTAATCTATTCCAAAAATGAAGCAGTTGTGTTGACTGATTCCAAGTTTTAACGAAAATTTGTATGAACTTTAAAACTATTTCATTTTCATTCACTAATTTCATATTGATCAATATGAAATAGTTACTGATATCTTAATTGGTCCAATGATATATGGATATGTTTATATGGATGCATTTCGTGAATATTGGAAAATTACACATGGTACATTTAATATGCTAGTAGTAATCTATAAATACAAATATAAAATCATAAATATTTTTAAAATATAAAATTTCAAATAAATATGGTAGAATAGTTTCTTTGTCAATATATGTTAATTTTTGAAAATACCTATATTTATTGTATTTATCTAATAATAAGAAAAAAAGTAAAAACATCTTTAATAAAGTTTTAGAACAAGCTTGATTTCTGTGCAGATACTCAGCATTTGTATTGCATTATTAAGTAGAATTTAAATTATAAACAAAGTATAAATGCTTTCGCCTCTTCTATATAGTATATAAGAAAAGCTGTTTCTTGTTGTCTTATAAATCTTAGCTAATATTCTGGACAACTATAATTATATAAAAATAAATTTTATTTGATCTTGTTTGCGAATTAAATTTTAATTTAATAAATAAATTTGTAATTAATCAATAATTTTTGAATAAGCATACACAATAATCTCATTTTTTTTATTTCAGATTAATCAAAAGAAGAAGACTTTAAATGAACATTATCCTATTGTTATGACCGCCAAAACGAACCTCATACGTTTCATAAAATATAAGACAAATTATTATAATCATTGATATTAATTAATTGTATATTTTATTTTATATAATAATAATTTTATTGTTAAAATTTCCTGTCTATATTTATTTAACTGAAGATGTTCCTGTAGTTACATTCACACATCCCAATTTAATTTTAAAATTGCTGCTAATCCATTTTGCTGTCATAAATGCATTGCAGAATTATTTAGTTATTTAAATCTGTTGACACAATATTTGAAGAATTGTTGAAAATCCTTTGTTTTACAATTGGATACTTACTTTAGAAATTTAAATATAAAAAATAATATACACCCAGACTCCATTTAGTTATGTTTTGATTTGCACTTTTTCGGAAATTGTATTGCAAAATAAGATTATATTTCTCTTTGAGTCGTTAAAATTTCACATTTGTGTCATTCAGAGAGAATTTTTTTTAGGTAGCATAGGAGCTCTAATTATATAGTTCATTTACTGCATCTGTTATGTTCATGACATACTTATCATGCCATAATATGTAAATACAAATGAAATTCATATATTTTGATATTTGCCATCTTTAGGAAACTAGTAAAATCGTATTCCCAACATTGTTATTGGTATTAGTACAACCAAATACAACACAATATGGCATAATGAAATTTCTCATGGGATTTTGCTAAATCATCATCAATCCATATGATATAGGTCATATGGATTATGATGATTTACGGGTATAGGTTCACATGATGTTACATAGAATGTTTAAGATTATCATCTTTATTTTGCAGTAATGTCTTATGTCGAATTGTTTTGCCATATAGTATAGCAAAATTATATATGTGTGAGTTTATATATTACATTATATAATATATAATCTACTATATATAAGTATTATGTAAATACAATCTGGTTTTGAAATTTGACAAGTAGTTTTGGAAAGAACTTAAATCGTCTACTTTCCATAATATATTCTTTATTATCGAATCATTAATGTTTAAGAAACGATATCAAAATCATCATTAGTGGCATAATCGGTAAGTTTAAATGGCATAAAAGTCTATTAAATACTTTTTATTAATGCAATATTGAGAATAACACTACCGTAATGAGGTAGCTGTTATTATAATATGCTAAATTAATGCTATTTGGAAAATATTTAAATGCAATTAATTGATATTAAGTATTTTTCATACTAAAATCTATAAGTGCAAATGCAAATAAGCTGTACCTGTTACCTGAATTTTAATAAGTCTATATTACTGACAATAGATGGCGCTAAGTGCTACGCAAGTCCTTGCGCAACCCAAAAACCAGCGATACGTTATTCCTGAGTGCTTACATTTTGCGCCATCTGCATCAATACTATAAAGTAAAATTTTAATAAAAATCAAATGTTATTCTGTATAAAAACGAAGCGGCGTCGTGATGACCTTTAACCCTTTGCGCTTCTCAATATTTTCACGACGTATCATCCGAAACTCCAAGCGGGTTTTTTAAAAATTTCAGTATTTCGTTTTTTCGCTATAACTTGTTTGGCGTAACTGTGGAGTCATTTTTTTCCAGATTTGTTAATTTTGAGACATTTTAAATGTTTAATACATTAGATTAAAGATCACACGCTTTTTATCTGCTGTGGTTTCAACTGTTCAATCAAATTATTATTATTATTATTATTATTATTCGATAATGGCATGTTTGCTTATTAGAATGAGAAATGAACAATGAAAATCGGACCATATTTACAGCTACCAGGGCCGGATTATCTACTAGGCATAATACGCGCAAGTCTAGGACTTGTCTTTTATTTTCCTTTATAAGTAATAAATTATAACAAATAATTTCTGTCAGATTTTGATCCTATAGATACGTGATATTAAGTTCCAAAGTACTTATGTTTGTTACATTTTGTTGTTCAGTTTTATTTTATATAGACCTATATATGCAGGAATATGATATATTTCAGTTACCTGTGCGTATAAAACATATATATATATATATATATGTATATTTAAAATGTGTTCAAATTTCAAATATGAGACTTACGTAAAAAAATTCTTATATTTGAAAATATGTAAAAATTTCAACAATATTTAGATTACAATAATGCAACTTTTATTCAATAATGTAACAAACAAAGCAAGTTTTGTTTGCTATATTTTTGGAAGAGCTGAAGAAACGGTCATAGGGTACGCCCGAATCCACTCGCAGCCTAGTAATGGAAGCAAGTAGCGATGAATTGTGGTTACACTGGCATTCATTCGATGGAATATCACAATATGCAAATATTGTGTTATTTCATTGGGGGATACGAGCCCAATGTGCGCAATCCTTTCACCACGTAAATCAATATGAACTACTAAAAAACTTCCTTACGTCAAGAAACGAAGAATCGATGGCTCGGATTCTAAATTAGCATTAGCAATGTTAGCAAAGCTTAGCGAT
>WUQG02052794.1:0-10257 GCA_011317285.2 Androctonus mauritanicus | reverse complement strand
ACCATAGTTCAAATTAAATATTAATTATTAATTGTACAGTTTATTCCAAATTTATTCGCCAGGGGGAGTTAGTGCTTTTTTCGGTTTACGTTTGTCATTATCTTCATCATCATTGACCCAAGTTATAAAAAGAACTTGAAAAGAAGTTTTCAATCAATGCAACTGACAAAAGAACTTTAAAAAGAAGTTTTCAATCAATGCAACTGACATTTTTGTTTATTATTATAAATACAATACAATATTTAATTATTTATCCAATTGTAAAAATAGTATTCCTATTACTAACGGTATTCAAAATAATCTTTCAAAGCAAATATCATTCTTAGCTATGTATTATAGCATTATTACATTAGCATGTAAAAATTATTTTTCTAATTCAATGTTACACAAAACAAATGTTAATCAGCATTTAGTGCTTAAAATTTTTTTAAAATTATGATTAAAATATGAAAAGAATATTTAATTTGTGTTATCTAAGTTATAAAATTTTAATAATTATTTATTTAAAAAATAATAGAAATATTCAGATGTCAGTTTTTAGATTTTTTCAATAAAATTTTTTGTTATAGTATAAATATCGAAATGCTTTTACCTGTTATCTCTCCATTGGGTTGTTTGGGAGGTTGCCAATGAATTATAACTGATGCATCAATTTCCTGAAGTTTTAATTCTCGAGGTGGAGATGAAGGAGCTAATTTGATTTCAAAAAATTTTGGTTTATTTGAACTTATATAATTAATTTCAATTAATATGAATCAAGTATTTTAAAAATTTACCTGCTTCATGAGTAGAATTTAAAACACTCATGCTCCATGTACTTTCTCGTCGGCCTTTAACTACTTTTACAGAGAATTCATATTGTGAATTTGGTTTTAAATCATCTATCATACAATTGAGATCAGTAGAATTAAAATACCGATATTTTGGATTAGACGAGTAAGTAGATCCAGTATATCGAACAGTATAATATCGATTATCATTAATCACTTGATTTCGTGGAAGTGTAGTATCTGTCCAATATAATACTACTGATGCTGAAGAGAGAACAATTGCTTTAAGACCTACTGGTGGTAACATTGGAATTATAGGTTCAGGTGCTACATTAAATGTAGGAAATACTGCATTATACTGATAATTTAATAATAATAATAATAATAATAATAATAATAATAATAATAAAATTAAATTAATATATTAATTAAATTAATATATTACAACTTACTAGTTTCAATTAATGTTTTCACAGTTTCATATATAGGTCTTCCATCACCAACTTGATTAAAAGCTCTTAAACTAATCACATACTCTGCTGATGGCTCTGAAAAATTTTTGATTAATCAAATAAATTATTTTAAAATTAGATATTAGATTAGTAATTCTCAAGAAAAATTTTTGTGGCCATCAATATGATTTAGTACCACAATAAGCTATTAGTTACCAAATTGACTTCTTAATGTGAGAAAAATCTATTATTTTTATTTCTATAATATGTAACAATAAACAATTAATAAACTTATTTTTACAAACTTTTAAGTAAATATTTATTTCTTGTTATATTATATACTCCCTAAAATTGTTAATAAAAAACAAATTGCAAATTTCTTAGATATGATAAATTTATTATAAGAATTAATAAAAATAATAATGTTTCCAGTTATTACACCTTCATCAGTTGCTAGTGAAACATAAGATTAAATAGGACATAAATATTATTTTCTAAATATATATTTGATTAGCTATTGATGACAGCATAATAGCTGAAAATGTTATTGCTGTTATTAATTCTTCATAATAAATATATTCTGCCTAAAAGACTTTTAATTGATTTTTATTTGTATTAAAGGCAGATATTATGGTTGAGAACCAAAATCGAGTGCATAAAAAGATTTTCAGTTTATTCAGCCTTCATGAGTTATTTTTCTAAAAAAAAATAAAATAAAATTATAAGTTTAAAGACACAACTTGCTTTTAATTTCAACAGTTCAAAAATAAGCACTATAAGCAAGTATTACAGAAACATTTATTTTCTGTATAACATTTTCGGACTTTTAGTTCAGTCCCTCTTCAGTACATGGCTACTTCTATTACCTTTATATATTTTGTATAGTGTGTAATAGAGATAGTCATGTACTGAAGAGGGACTGAACTAAAAGTCCGAAAACGTTATACAGAAAATAAATGTTGCTGTAATACTTGCTTATAGTGCTTATTTTTGAACTGTTAAAATAAAATTAGAACATTGAATCCTATGTATAGACCTTATAAATTTCAACAATATAATCATAGCAATAGTAAATAGCAACCTAGACAAAAAATCAGATAGAAGATCATATTTGATAGTAGCTTAGGATTGTTATTGAAACAAAAAAGACAAATGAGGATAATATTATTTATATTAAAATTCAAGAAGAGAATTACAAGACAAGAGTATGTAGGAAAGAGATGTGTGCAACAGTGTGTTGGTAACTTTTTAACCTGCTTGCCATAATAAACTTATGTACACATTTACATAAATAAATTTATTACAAATTTTACTGATTTACTATAAATTAGAGCAAAAAAGTTTCATATAATAATAAAATATTCAATATTCTTTATTGCAAATTCCAAATGATTTTCACAGAATACTTCCATTGATTTTTGCCAAACTCTCATTTTATAGCCAATCTATGACTGTGATTCACAATCATAAATTGCTGACAGATGATCATATCAACTTGTTGGAATAACACTTGCAAAAACATGATTTATTTAAATACAAATGCCACTCAAAATTTCATAGACATTCTTGATTTATGTTTTAACCATCAAGTAGATATATACTTTTCTTTAGAATATAAGTGAATGCACAGCATACAGAAACTTAAAAAGAAAAATATGAAAAATATCCATATGTATATAATCACTGTCACACTTCATAACTCACTCACAGAATCCTTTGAAAATTTAATAAATGACTTATTTGCATTTACATTTAACAAATGGTTCCAGCACACTGTTGCATATGTCTAAATCTCTATCTCAAATTGGTTAGAAAAATTCAAACTATAATAAGGTCATTATGCTTAAGATAGTTATTAGTTATAACGACCTTATTATAACTGTTAAGTATATTGAATTCAACTATCCTCCTCAGTGAAGAATGCAAATCCCAATGCAATCATAGAAAAGATAAAGAAAGAGAGTAAATTGAATAATTGAACAAATAAAGCAACATGATTATAATAAATAAAGAAATGAAAGAAGGATCAAATTTGGGAAAGAATATAGGAGAATAAAATACAAATGATAGTCCTCACTTATGACAGATTTCAGTTTCAAAAATCAACATCGTAAGTCAGAAATCAAAGCGCTCCGATGTGTAATAAATATTTTTTGAATTTATTTGGTCTGCTCGTCAGTGCTGTTAACACACAGAATTTATAGTCAGAAATCAGAAATGCCCAAAATTTATGGATTCCTTTACTACTAATGTTTACTAGGACACTATATATTATCTTAATAAACATAAAGAACACAAAATTACAAGAATCAGACACAAAAAAAGGATGCTTTCCATCCATCAAACCATTGAGTCTGGGAATCAAACTCAGATCATTGTATTGACCAATAGTAGAATTTATTGATGACATTATTGTTGTAAGTATAAGTTGGTCAGAAGTTAAAGATTACTTGTATTGCAAACCAACATATAAGATGAAAAAATATAGGGACAAGGAAACACTGTACCATAATATGTATTACAGTATTCAATATGAAATAAAATATAAAAAGACAAGATAGAACAAAAAAAGGGAAAGGAATCTATATAACACCATAGAAAAATAAAGCTTTAGCACAGATGAAGAATACATATGATGCATGAAATTTGGAAAATATTGTTTGGAAACAATATTAAAAAGTATTTCCAAACTTCTGTATTAAAATTGAAGTAGAATGGAATAAAACAAGAATATTAATAGAAATATATATATAAAAAAAAAAACTTATCCCTACTGTTTTCTCCTAAAACAGCAAGAATAGTATGATATATAAAGAAAAGATTAAAGAAAAAAACGTCAATAAAGTTTTTTAGAAGTATAAAAATGATTTGGAAGTAATATGTTAAAATAACTGATTATAACTAAAATAAAATGTTAGAAGAGATAAGGAATGAAATTTTACTATTACAATATATTTTTTAAGCTTGCTACTTATTGATAATCATAGTAGTGTAGCATGCTAAATATAATTAAAGTTGTAAGAATTAAATGTTATACCATATTTGTTACTCTAAAAGGTTATAGATTTAATGCCTTATATATCCTTTATATTTTAATTTTATTAAATAATATTTAATTATATTTATATCAATAACAAAAACATATAAATATAGACCTGGCTTGAACAGTATATGTAAAATTAGCATTAATTAATATGTTTTAAACAAGAATGTATCATTGTTATGATTGCATTATTTATAGAATAGCACATTGAATTTACAGCATTTACATACAAAATTTGATGTTCTGATTCTATTTTTTATTTTTGAAGTAAAATAAGTAATGAGGATTGAATAAGCTAAAAAAATTATTTTGTGTGTCTGAAATAAACCATAAATAAATATTGATTCCCGCTCATAAGGTTATAAGAATAAGTTTATGATTAATAGTTAAATAATAAGCAGACATATAGAAGTTAAAAAATTTCATAGTTTATAATAAGCAAATTTTTCATTCAAGTTTTATCTGAAAAATCAATTATTAATTGAATGATTAAATTTTACAGATTTTGATTAGTAAAAATATTATCAACCCTATTTTAATAATACAATTCTGTTATTAAAATAGGGGGTGACTATATTTTTACTAATCAAAATCTGTAAAATTTAATCATTCAATTAAAAACTTATATAACTTAATAACTTCTATTAATTTATTCTAAACAGAATATTTTTATAAAAACAACAAACAGGAATTTAAAATTCCAATATTTTCCATTTCTTTAAACTCTATATTCTATTTAAATAAAAATAGAAAATATTTTTTTTGTGCTATACTAAAACTGATTGGTAGCCACAATTGAAAACAGCCATATTAGATATAATACTCACGTAAATTCTCAATTGTATAATATCTTTGTTTTCCATCCAGAACTTTAGTATATACATCAGGAAATCCAATGCCCCATCCTATAGTATAACCTCTAATCATAATATTTTGATTACGTGGTGGTGTCCAACTTACAAAAATGGTATTTGCTGTAGGTCTAGCTCTTACAGAACTTGGCTGGTCAGGAACTCTTGCTTCTAAATTGATAAAAATTTATTGCACTTTAATTAAGTGTAATAATCATTACATATTTTATTACATTTTTGAATATTTATATATATAATTATTTCTTGCATTTTATTTACATTAAAGATAATTAATAAACTTTAGTAGAGCATTTTTGTAGCTAATGGTTTTTATTATTTTATGAATTTTAAGTATTGTACAATATTTGGAAAAACACAAGCATTATTATAGCAAGTACAACAGTAACTTTATTTTTGTATAACATTTTCAGACCTGCAGAGCGGTCCCTCTTCAGTACCACAATACATCTACTAAATACATAAACTACACATAAAGAATCTTTATGTGTAGTTTATGTATTTAGTAGATGTATTGTGGTACTGAAGAGGGACTGCTCTACAGCTCCGAAAACGTTATACAAAAATAAAGTTATTGTTGTACTTGCTAATAGTGCTTGTGTTTTTCCAAATGCTGAATTAAGAGCAAGTTGTTTCTAACTATATATTGTATAATAAAATATCTGTTCATTGAAACTGCAAATAAATATATTAAAATTAATTTTCATTAATTTCTAATCATTTTTATAAAGAAAAAAATTAGAATAAAGTTTTGAAATAATAACACTTGGAATAAAGCATGTTTTATTATAATGGAACTTCCCATCATTGATGTATGGCAGCTGAAAATAGCAACTCAAAATTCATTACTACAAAGTGCAGACATTGTATATATTAGTCGAATGTTTGTTCTTATTAATATGACTATATTAATAATGTGTTACTCACTAACTCAAAAATTGTATTATAAAAATTAAAATCATCTATGCAATCAAAAAACAGATATAAATTAGTACAAAAATTCATAAAATGAAGTATTTGATTTTTTTCATAAATTTTATGTTTTATGTGGCAAAATAAAAAAATAAACAATGTTTAATTATCAACTATATAAAATTTTTAAATTATCAAAAAATATATAGAATTGAAATTATATTAATTTTATGTACAAATATCAAATGAAGAATATATAGCTCATAAAAAGTATATACAATAAAAATACTTTCATAAACTTTACATTTGGACATTTATATATTTAAGCCATCAACTTGAAAGAGATGTTCTTATGTAACAGGTTAATTTTGTAATCATACTTACAAATGTAAAAACAGCATCTGTAGAAACAGCAAATAAAATCTCTATCATTATTTATTTAACATTATTAACAACTTACCATCCAGGTCATTTTGATATGTATCTATGATCATCCAATCAGTTGCTGGTCCACTTCCATTAATGGATAATGCAGCAATTTTAACACTATATTGTGCACCTCTTTCTAAACCTAATGATATACAAATGAAACAGAATTAAAATTTTGCAACATTAATTAACTTATTAACATAACTAAACATAAGTAAAAATAAATCCTAAAAATTTATTAATAAAAATAATCACATGATCCTACATATGAAAACAACAATAATTAAAATATTATCGTAAAATAATAAATTTAAAAGTATATAAATATTTTTTTCCAAAAGGAATTAAGATATAAGATTATAGCCTATATCTTATAAGATTAAATACTCATTTAATCTTATAAGATATAGGCTATAATCTTAGACAGGTTTTACTGCATATTAAATAATCTTTCAGCTTAGACAGGTTTTACTGCATATTAAATACCAATAAAGAAACGAGTATTTATTCACTCTAAGATTAAATGAGTATTTAATCTTAGAATGAATAAATACTCATTTCTTTATTGGTATTTAATATGCAGTAAAACCTGTCTAAACTGAAATCCCAAGGGACCAGACAATTTTTCTGCCTTGGACAATTTTGCAGCTTATACAGGTTTCACTCTGACATAAAAAACCACATTCAATGGATTTACAATACATTGTTATTGCAATAGTACATATTTTGGTAATATATAAATAAAATATAATACCAAATTACTATATTAGCCTATATAATAAAATGCATAGGGTATTTTGAAAAGCAAATAAACTGGACATATAATGCTGTATTGGAAAAACATGCAACAAGTAGGACTGAACTATAAATTTCACTCTTCAGTTCTTCAATATTTAGTAATTCAGTTCTTATATATAGTATTCATATTAAGAACAAAAATTACAAAAGTTTTTCCACATTTTGTCAAGAGTTGTTTGTTTTGCATGTTTATTTAAACATGTTTCTCTTTCTTATCATTGTATGTATTTGCAAAAGTTTTTCAGTAATTTGCAAGCAACTGAGATGTTCAGAAAATTCTTCTAATACAGCCAATTTATTTGTAGCATTAACAAATTTTTCTTATTTTTTTCTTTCTGAAAAGTCTCTTCCTAATCCTTTTTCATTGCTGTCATCTTCATTTATAGAATTTTCTTTTCTTCTTGACTAGATCAAATCTCTCATAGTTTTATAACCTGTCTCTATTAAAATGTTTTTTTATCAATGTTGATATATTTTTCAGCATTTACCTGCTTATTAATGTCTTCAAACTATCCTATAAATGTCTGAATTCCATCAAGGTGTGATACTTCAGAAAATTTTTCCATTCCTTGTTCAAGTTGACCAATTATTTCAAAATCAAAACTTTTTCCTTTAGAAGATGGAAAAAATTATTATGTTTCCATCTTATACAGGTATTTCTTTTAATTAGTGAAATTTTAAAATGCTTTCTGTTTCCACATTAGACAGTTTCTGCATTATACAGATATTTTCTTTGATAATTCTATGGAAATTGTTCAAGAATCAAAATATTTTCCATTTTGAGCAGGTTTCTGACTTGCACAGTGTCCAGCTTAGACAGGTTTTATTGTATATGAATAATTATATTTTTAGGCAACAAGAAAAATTACTGAAAAACTAATCTCTAGTTATATAAAAGTTTAGAAAACATCAATATAAAAAATTGGAAAAGAACAAAGAATATACTTTGCATTAAGATTGTATAAAATCGGTTATCCAAAGTATATTCATAATCAAAATACACAACGAAAATTTTTCCTCAACTGATGGAGTAGAAAGCCAACCAACACATGCACAATTGTCGGAAGTGCAAATTTAATGTCCAAAATCAATTGCAAATAATCATCTGTATTTTCTAAATGATCAGAACAATGGAAATAACTATAAAAATATTAATTTATGTACAGTTATATATACCTATATGTTTTTAACAAAACAAATGAAAAGAATCAATATGACGATGAGATCTTTATTAGGAATAAATATCACAGATCATGCAACTGGCATGAATGTGCAATTGGAACATGACATGATTGAGCCGGTGAATCTTATAATGTTGAGAAAAATTTTTCAATTTTTGATTATCCCTCAAATAAGCTAACCCTTTCTTCAAAACTTTTTTGAAAAATTTTCTCAGCTTATATACAGTATTGTAAATTTTTATAAATTGATATAATAATTATAATGTTTTAATATAAATAATAGTTTTTCAGAAATTAAATGCAGTTAGATCATATGGTATTAATTCTGATATTTTTAAATTTAATACTATAGAACAATATTTTTATTTATTATACCTGTTATGGCATAAAGACGTCTGTTTCCATCTGTAGTCACTGTATCTCCTCTTCTACTACCTTTCAATTTATAACGGATTTTATACCCAGTAATAATTCCATTTTGATTATCTTTTGCTGGTGGTTCCCATCTTACAATAATACTCTATATTTTAAACAAAAATATTTTGATAATTTTGTAATTTTTGTAATTACTATATTCAATAAATTATACTCACTGTTGAACTTGCTGCTTCTAGAGTAACATTTTGAGGTGTGTCACTAGGAACTACCAATAACATATAAAAAAAAATAATTAGAGCATGATGAATGTAAATAATAAAATTTGTAATACTGATAATTATTTGATATAGCAGAACTGGTTTATTTAAATGATTTTCTTATAAGCAATATTCAAAAGTCTGATTTAAAATTTTATTAAAAGCAATTAATAAAATATTAAATAGATAATTTTAAGAGTCTATATTCTGTAAGCACTTACGAGACTCTTAAAATTATTACCCTGTCTAGAGCAGTAGTCATTTGATTATCCTTATTAAATAGATAATATGTTTAGCTACTTCTTAACTTATGTAATAATTAAATTTCTGAAGAATTCACATAAATTATTACATAATTATTATAATAAAATCAAAGTAACATTATACATTGTATATATAACCTATTAATAAACATGAAATACTTAATAACTATCATAATACAGTGCATATGTATAATTCACATCATATTATAATAGGTATTATAACATCATGACAGTTTCATTATTGACACATATAATGACAGTACTATTAACAAATATTCAATGATGATAATATCAGTATAAACACTAATTACAATTAAAATAATAATATAATCTAAAAATGACTATTTTCATAATTTCATTTTTAAATAATGTCATAATTTCCTTCATTTTAAATTTATTGTTTTAATAGTTTTTATTATAGTTATTAATATTATTATTGTTTCTTTTTAAATTGTGTTAAGTCCAAAATTGCAAAGTTCAGTAATATCTATAGTATAATTCCGAAAATACAAAATGCAAAGTATTCATTGAAATATTAATGTATGTAAGCAGTTACTGATTATGCTGTTTAAAGTTAACAAAATAAAGTATATATATCATCAGTCAATGCAAAATCGATATATTTAGACTATAAAGATTAAAACTGAAAATGTTTCATTAATTTTTTATATCATATTAATTCAAACTATACAATAATCTTTTATACAAGTCACTATTAGTATATCTGATCCTTTTTCAACGCATATCAAAATGATAACTGCTTATACTTACCAGGGGAGTGCCAACCATGGCCCCCTCCAATTTTGCCAATTTTAAGTATTTTGTAGTACAATCCTCCCATAAAACCATGGTAAAGTAATACAATGCACCTCTCAAGCATTCCCAAAAAAAAATGGGTTTAAAGT
>WUQG02052783.1:0-10257 GCA_011317285.2 Androctonus mauritanicus | reverse complement strand
GATGTCGACCTTGTTAACCTGGGCGACATTTAAGCCAGTATGCTTTTGTTTTCTGCTTTGTTTCCTTGCATACTAATAAAACGTCACGGAAGTGGGGATACCTGCTAGCATTTAGTTGAGCATAATGGAATAGCCTTCTGGCCCTGGGTAACCCTACTAGAAATATAATTTCTGATATGCATTGCCCATTCCGCCCACATACACCCCTCTGCCACTTTGAGGCAGCATAGCAGGATTCAAGAGGTGATTATTATTATTATTATTATCATTATCATTATTATCATCATCATCATCTAATAGTTTGGTATCTAAGCTACAAATAAATTATGAATTATATAGTTTGATGTTTAGAGACAAGAAACAACCTATAAATCATTTTCTTATTTGTAAACATCAACCTATCATCATCTATCTAATTTAATGAATAACATCAACATCATAATATCTAATTCAATTCATTAGTCAAGAAGCAATTATGATATTCAATGCTTATTAAATTCAAGTTTCTTTGGTTATTTGGAATACAGTTATAAAGGAAGACAATAATCTGATATTTAAGGACTTTTGAAATGCTTTCATTATCCTAGATAAAGATTCCAGAGAACTTGAGCAGAAGTTGATGAAAACAATTAAGGTCATCTGAAAGTTTGTGCTTGAGTGCAAATTAATTTAAATTGTTGATCTTTCTGCCCAGTAAACAAGAAAAAACTCAGCTGTTCTGAAAAAATATATTTCATTTTGACGACAGTATTGAAGATGCCTTCAAATTGTTGAATTTGTATGATTAGGAATGCACACTTGAAGATCTTGTTGAAATCCAGAAGCAAATCATTTTTTTTTTTTGAAAGGCTATGAAATGTGTGCATGAATTTTATAAGAGGATTATAATAGTTTAAAAATTGACTGAAGGCATAGGTTTGTTGAAGATGGAATCATGATTCTTGACGATAGTCATTCAAATGAGCAGCAACAACTAGACAAAGAATAAAGATGCTTGCTTGTTTATTATTAGAAAATTGAGAGAGAAAGAAAGGTTTTCTTCTTAATGTCTTCAATTTTTGATTTTCTCAAGCCATTGTATTGCATCATAATTTATATTATTCTATATTAGGAATAACCCAGATTATGTAGCTATAGTTCAAGAAGTATCTCCTGTTTCTCCCCAATTATTAATTTTCAAGATTTTATTTTTTGTAAATTTTCTATAAATACAGAATGAATGTATATTTATATTTTAAATTTATTGTCTGGAACCAGTCATATTGTTTTACTATTGTATTGAAAATCTGTCTTAGGACTAATTATTATATAGTTTTGAGAAATTACAATAATTTATTGTAATATTGTTATTCAGTGAAATGCATAATTAAAACAATTATCTCCATTTGCAATTTTTTATGCTTTACTATGTTTTAAAGTTGTTAATCTTTTGAAATTATCAGTGTTTGAAAATAAAACATTAAAATTTATGTTTTGTTATTGAGCAGTGTTAATTGTTTATTATTAATTATCATCAATTTTAAGTAATGTTTGGTATCATAAACAAAATATTTTATGACCTACAAATCATTTTTAATAACATTTTTAAGTGGTTACATTTGGTGATCTTGACTATTTAAAAATATTAATAGTTATTAATATTTTTAAATGGTTAGGATCACCAAATTAAGTATTTTATTTAAAAATTAAATTTTGTGTAATATACATGGGTTGGAAATTTAATAGTGATCATAGCAGTGCTGGAGGGGAATGTTTGAAAATAAAACATTAAATAAAACAATAAAACAGCAATGGAGGGGAATGTTGACATGTGTGATCCTGATTGTGTTGCCACATACAAGTTTGAATATTTCCCTCCCATCACTGTAAAGGGTATTGCTTTTCTACCACATGCTTACATTAACATCATGTTGTCTGTGCAGAGCAGAAGATTGGTGGAGAAAGATATTTTCCAAGTCGGAGGAGCATTCATGACTTAAAATTGAAACTGCAAGGGGGATGTACCACAAAGGAGTACTATCAGGGATATATAGAAGCCTATTTGGTGCTGATTTATTACCATACAGAATGATAAGGAAGTGGGTAAATGCATTCAAATGAGAACATGAGCGACAAGTTAGGCCTGGGCCACCCACCATTTTGGATGCACAGATATGCAATGGATAAACTAAGTGTTACATATTACACACATTTTCTTGTAGCACATTTTTTGTGAAGTCCTACAGAGAAAAGTCATTTTTGACCACTCCATCCATTATCCTCCATGACAATGCCCATTGTCTTTGTGGCTAATGTTGTCTGTGGGGATTGTGAATGGTATTGTGAAATCTTATCCCTTGTGACTTTGATTTATTTCCTAAACTCAAAGAACCCTTACGAGGCATTAATTTTCATACAGCTCCTGACATGCATGCAGTCCATTGCTCCATCCATGACAATCAACACATTTGGGGCTGCTGATGGCATTATGAAACTACCATAACAATGGAAAAAAAACATGGATAATGCTGGAGACTATATTGAGGAATGGTAAAAGTGAAACTGTGCTATAACTTTCCTGTGTTAATCTGTACCATTGTGATCAATATTAAATTTTCAACCCTTGTGAATGAAAAAAATGACTTAATGAAATTCCAGCAAAATCATTAAAGCTTAATTTTTCATTTAAATATTTATCACTATTGGATTTTCAAAGGATTTAGAAAATATAGAAAACTAATTGAAAAATACAATAGTAACTATGTCTAAGAATCAACAAGCCATTAAGCAGTAAAAGAGTACAGTTTATTAAATGCAAACATTTTCACCAGCTTATCGCTGTCATCTTCAGGCATAGACAAAAATGAAATTCGAACAATAGAACATTTTACACAATAACATATAAGAACAAGATAATAAAATAAAAACAAATTAAAAAATATAAATTCATAACCATAGCAACAACATAAAATAAAAAAATAAGAAAAATCAAATAGTAAAATCTGTAATGATACTGCCGATGCGTAGGACTGGGTAAACTAATATAGTGGGAGTGCGAGATATGGATAACTTTACATTGAGTTAAAGAATAAAGAGCATAGTATTTGCTCGCTACGCAAATACGTAATATAGTAGCAACTAAAAATAATAATCATAAAGCAAGAAGCAGGCAGACAAAATAACATAATTAAATATTGGCTATCTGTCCTATGAAGTTCTAGTCTCACTTAATAGGTATCTCCATGCTGGAGGTAATTCAGTGGAAGGCCTGTCATTTAGAATGTCTTGACGACATCTTCTGTTTAGTATCTCTATAGTTTCTTGCATGACAGCTTGAGTTGGTTTAATGATTGGCTTCAAGATCTTAGCGCTGGGCCAGTCTGTATGAACATCTTCAGTAAATGCTTCTTCAGCTAATGTTGTTGTGAGCGTCCCAGTTCTAATGTCATTCATGTGCTCATGAATTCTCTGATCGAGTGTTCTGTTACTGACACCCACGTACATTGTCTGTCTATTTTCTTCTGGGTATTCGAGTGATATCGCATAAACTCCCGACTTCTCACTATCTTTTCTTCTGTCTTTTTCATTCCGCAGTGAGTTAAATAAAGTAGGCGGCCTCTTGTAGGCGAGGTTCTTTTGCGCTTTCTGCATAAGATCTCTCATGGTTGCTGATTGTTTAAAGCGATATGGTATTGATAAGATAAATAATATACAGTTACAAGCTCTCAGTCAAAGTGAAAAAACAATCATTTATAGCAGAGTACTTTCAGTTTCAAGATGGATATAATCAGATTATATCCATCTTGTTTTGTGAAAAGATGTAATATTAGCACTGAGGATGGTTTAATAAAACTGAAAGTACTCTGCTATAAATGATTGCTTATTCACTTTGACTGAGAGCTTGTAACTGTATATTATTTATCAATTGAAAGTGAAATAGTTATATTTTATATTTTGTATTGATAAGAATCCCACTTCATCCACGGGGTGGCTACTCGACGGAGAGTTAGGACTAAATTCTTTCTTAACTTTACGAAGGATATTATCTAAAAACGTTGAGAATAACCATGCTCAAAGCCTACTCTATAAATAAAACTAACCTCTTCATCTAAGCGGGGCGGGTCTGTTATGAAGTTGTAGGCTCTCCTAAAGTAATAAGTAAAGGCAGAAGCTTTGTAAGCTAACGGACCTTTACCTGCCTTTACCTATTACTTTAGGAGAGCCTACAACTACATAACAGACCCACCCCACTTAGACGAAGAGGTTAGTTTTATTTATAGAGTAGGCTTTGAGCATGGTTATTCTCAACGTTTTAGATAATATCCTTCGTAAAGTTAAAAAAGAATTTAGTCCTAACCCTCCATCGAGTAGCCACCCTGTGGATGAAGTGGGATTCTTATCAATACCATATCGCTTTAAACGATCAGCAACTGTGAGAGACCTTGTGCAGAAAGTGCAAAAGAAGCTCGCCTACAAGAGGCCGCCTACTTTATTTAATTCTCTGCGGAATGAAAAAGACAGAAGAAAAGATAGTGAGAAGTCGGGAGTTTATGCAATACCACTCGAATACCAAGAAGAAAATAGACAGACAGTGTACGTGGGTATCACTAACAGAACACTTGATCAGAAAATTCAGGAGCATATGAATGACATTAGAACCGGGAAGCTTACAACAACATTAGCTGAAGAAGCATTTTCTGAGGATGTTCATATAGACTGGCCCAGCATTAAGATCTTGAAGCCAATCATTAAACCAACTCAAGCTATCATGCAAGAAACTATAGAGATACTAACTAGAAGACGTCGTCAAGACATTCTAAATGACAGGTCTTCCACCGAATTACCTTCAGCATGGAGATACCTATTAAGTGAGACTAGAATTTCATAGCACAGATAGCCAATATTTAATTGTTATTTTGTCTGCTCGCTTCTTGCTTTATGATTATTTTTAGTTGCCACTGTATTACATATTTGTGTAGTGAGCAAATACTATGCTCTTTATTCTTTAACTCAATGTAGCCTTGTCCATACTTTGCACTCCCACAATATTAGTTTACCCAGTCCTATGCATCGGCAGTATCATTATAGGTTTTACTACTTGATTTTTGTTATTTTTTATTTTATATTGTTGCTATGGTTACGAATTTATATTTTTTAATTTGTTTTTATTCTATTATCTTGTTCTTATACGTTATTGTGTAAAGCGTTTTATTGCTCAAATTTTATTTTTGTGTATGCCTGAAGATGGCAGCAATAAGCTGTTGAAAACGTTTGCAATTTAATAAACTGTACTCTTTTACTGCTCAATGGCTTGTTGATTCTTAGACATAGTTTACTACATTAGAAGTTCCAAGCAGTTTTTTTGATTTATTTATGAATCAGAAACTTAATATTTTCCTTTCTGTTAATCAATTCTGGCCTCTTCAACGTGAACAGTTTTTCCTGAAAAAACTGAATCAGGAAGCTCACAACAACATTAGCTGAAGAAGCATTTTCTGAGGATGTTCGTATAGACTGGCCCAGCATTAAGATCTTGAAGCCAATCATTAAACCAACTCAAGCTGTCACGCAAGAAACTATAGAGATAGTAACCAGAAGACGTTGTCAAGACATTCTAAATGACAGGCCTTCCACCAAATTACCCCCAGCATGGAGATACCTATTAAGTGAGACTAGAACTTCGTAGCACAGATAGCCAATATTTAAATATGTTATTTTGTCTGCCCGCTTCGTGCTTTATGATTATTATTTCTAGTTCCTACTGTATTACGTATTTGTGTAACAAGCAAATACTATGCTCTTTATTCTTTAACGCTAATGTAGCATTATCCATACCTTGCACTCCCACTATATTAGTTTACCCAGTCCTATGCATCGGCAGTATCATTATGGACTTTACTACTTGATTTTTCTTATTTTTTATTTTATGTTGTTACTATAGTTACAAATTTATATTTTTTAATTTGTTTTTATTTTATTATCTTGCTCTTATACATTATTGTGTAAAGCGTTCTATTGTTCGAATTTTATTTTTGTATATGCCCAAAGATGACAGCAATAAGCTGTTGAAAACATTTGCAATTTAATAAATTGTACTCTTTTACTGCTTAATGGCTTGTTGATTCTTTGACATAGTAGATCTACATAAGCCAGACATTACCTGTATCTCTTTATCTGTATGTAAATTTGATGGAATTTTGTTGTTCTATTAGAATAGCCTAAATCTAATTAATATAATCCTTTAAATAAGTTAATTATTTTGCATCTATAGTTTTACAAAATAATCACAGTAATAAATTCTGATTTTAATATTTTTTGAAAACATATTTTTAAATAAAACAAATTTTTCAAAATTTATATTGCTCCATTATAGCATGCTATTTCAAAAAGATTTTTATGCAAATATTTTGATTTTTAGTATTTCCTCAACTTTATAAAAAATATTCAAACTTTTTATTTATCAAATCAATGATACTAGAACATAATGTATAATTTTATACAAATTTTGAATATTATGATTTTGATACAAATGAACAATCTGTTCCAAGACTATATAGTCAGATATCAGAACTATTTATATCAAAATATATAGTTTATTGAATAAAACAATTTATTTCTGTTAATGTTTTTATATAATTATAATTTAATAAGAATTACAGTTATATGAAATAAATATATTTTCTATCATTTTTATTTTAAAAATTTAAATTAGATAATCATAAATTATGCTATCTAGTTTGGACCTTCAAAATTATAAAGAAAATAAAATATAAATTTTAAACTAATTATATTAATTTATACAGAAAATGACAAATGAAAGATTTTAGAATAAACTGTATACCTCTAAAACACCAATTATATACATAATAATAATAATAATAATAATAATAATAATAAGTACTTTTATAAAAGATCTTAAACTTTCAAATATCTAAAATTTCAATTTATTTAATTTGAAAGTAATCATGTAACATGCACTTTTAATAAAAACTTTTTAAAGTATATATATATATATATATATAAAAGAATACTTCTCTCATTGTTCAAGTGGAATTTTTTCTTATTATAAATTATTAATTAATATAATTAATTGTTATATACAAAATATTTAAACATAAGCTTTTTATTTATCAAATTAATAATCCTAAAATGAAAAAATTTACGTACAATTTCATACATTGAAAAAATAAATTTAAAATAATTCCAATTTTTATGTTTATGAGTGTTTGAATATGAAATAAAAATATGAAATTTATATCATCATCAAATACCTTTCACCACTTAAGCTTAATAAATGACTTGTTGCACAACAGACAAGATATAGAATTCCTTTAGGTTTTTCCAGTTTTTTTCACAAAATAAATCAGTTTTTCTATTATAATTCCAACTTTATCTGAAATGCAATAAGTGATGAAATCATAGTCATTTTATTTCACATCCTTTTAAGTTGACATAATTTAATCACTACTATATATTTGTTAACATTCTGCAATATTATTTGCAAAGAGTCTTGAATCAAGCTGAATATGAATTTTTGGTTGAGGTGATGTTCCATTTGGCATTCCAGGTGGTGGTGGTGCTGGCTGCCGTCTGTGACTCTGAGCCTCTAAATAAAATAAAATAAATGAAAATTATTATTTGTTAAATAACAATTAAGATTAAGATGATTTCTCTTAAAAAAAATATTATTAAATAAATGTTGAAAATAATTTGCAATATGAATCAAACTTTCAAATATCAATCAATAATTATTTTAGGCAATTTGGTCAATTAATTGTTTCAATTAGTTGTATTTTTTTTATTATGAAATGCATTATTACCATTAATTTTCATATTAAATTTCAATTAAATTAATTAATGGTACAATTCAATTAATTTTTTACCATTAATTATCATTTACTCAAAAAATACGAATAATGCAACACAAATATGATATTACATTAGGAAAATTCACCACTACATTATGCAAAGAGGCATATAACTAAATCACTGAAGAAATATTATGGAATAAAAATATTGTATTATATAATTCCATCTGTCAAGATTATATAAATTATGTAAATTGTCTGGAATCATCAATCAGGAAAAATACACTTATTAGGATCAAAATTACAATAAACTTATCTTGAATAATGAGTAAAAGTACTTTTAGATAATACAATTTCTCTTCAGTCTTTTCATAACAGAAAATAGAACACAAGTAATCCTTGACTTATGACCACTTATATTTATAACAGTGATGTCATCAATAAATTCTGTGTTTGGTCAATGTAATTCATAAGTATTCGGAAAGTATCCTTTTTGTGTCTGATGCTTATAGTTTTATGTTCATTATTATTTATTAAAATGTTCAATATCCTAGTAAACATCAGTAGTGAGAAATCCATAAATTTTCAGCATTTATAAGTTATGAGTGCTCTGATTTATAATAGTGGGATTCAGTTTCAAACCCCATAATTATATCATAAGTTGAGGATTATCTTATAGAATAGAATGCCAATACAAATTGAAAATTTAATTGTGTGATAGTGTGTAATGATTACATGCATGTTTTTATTTCATTTTTGAATGAACTATTTATCTGATTTTGATGAAGTTTTTTAATGTAAATTCAGAACTGAATGCTGAAACAGTTTGTAGTTGGAAATTTTTCTCTATTTTTTTACAATTTATGAGATAGGATTTATGAGTAAACTTCATTTGCATAATCAGTTCATTTGAAGGTCACCATCAGATAGCCTACCAATGACTTCCTATTTGTTGGCATTAATAATTTTTAAAATTATGATAATTATCAAATTATTTGGAGGCAAATTAGTTATCATATTATTTGGAAATTATATACAGGGTGACTTTTCTTCCATTCTGTATATAAAATAAGAAGATAGCTGCATGCTAGATCATCATAATCTTTATTTAAAATTTAATAAATAGCTTAAATAAAAATATAAAATCAGATAAACAATATAAAAAGATAATCAACAATATATTTTGAAGATCTTTTTAAGATATATCACATAAGCACTTCAACTATGTATACAATTTTAAAGGGTGAAAAAAAATATTTGAAGGCAGTTAAAAATGAACAATATATATAATCATGATCATACTGTATTCCTATCTATAATATTCTAATATATCATAGATAGGAATACTATATTATATTCCTATATATATATATATAATCTAATATAATATTCCTATCTATAATAGAGATGATAATTGTACTCAGACATATGTAGGCATTACGAAGAGAAATTTTTGTATAAGGATTGCAGAACATAAGGCTAATATCTCCAGAGGTATTTTGGACACCACCTTGGCTATACAAATGTATGAACAAGATACACATGTTAATTGAGATGGAGTTAAAATAATCAAACCCCTCTGGGGTAGCTTCGGTACTGCTATGTTTGAGGCTATTGAAATTGAAAGGAAATGGTCCTCCCATAATGTGATTAATGATATCCAACCAGCAGCCCTACCAGAAGCATGGAAATGGTGCACTAAACACAAAATGTAGTTTACCCTCATGCTTTATCCTTCCATGCTATGACACTAATAGTCATGTTGTGCATATCATGCGCATTTTATTCTATATACGGTATATGGGCCAAGGATGTTTGTCATTTTATATGTCCTGTCGTCATGGTGCCTAAGTGATCTTGTTTATATAAGTATTAGAGGTTTGCTCCCCCTGGCTGTATGTTTATTTCACATTTTATTTGTGTATGTATGTTGCTGATGTACGCATAACTTTCTTTATGTAACTTGTTTTAAATTGTCGGTTGTTCCATTTGTATGTTCTGTTTTAGAATTTATAACTGTTATGTTCTTAGAATATAAAAACATAATTATACACTGCCAGTAATTATCATCGGAGATAAATCGAGCTCTATGGCAGGAAAAATTTTAAAATAATACAAGATATAATAATAATGCCAAAATAAATAACAACACCAAAGCCAAATGGAAGAACTACAGTGGATTATAGAACAAGCTACAAAACATGAATATGCTAGAAATGTGATTCTAAACATGTGGAATAAACTATCTAGAAAAAAATGACAGGAAGAATAATCCAGTAGATAACCATCTTAAGAAGTTTATTAATGTGGAGATCAACCCAATTACCTTGAAGTACAAACATAAGATCGAAAAATACACTAAGTCACGCTTACAAGGGGAGGACACAGCTGAACCCCCACCGATTTTGATCTGTTTGTGTATGGTGAAAATACATCAAAAATGAGTGAATACGTGTCCGAGCTTTTCATT
>WUQG02052772.1:0-10257 GCA_011317285.2 Androctonus mauritanicus | reverse complement strand
TACTGACCACAAAGACAATAGATGAAAATTGTGTAACATTCGGTGCTGCCAACTTACTAGAACAGAAATGACAGGCATTTCAAAAGTTGCATTCTTTATGGGACACCCTTTATAATAAAATAAGACTTTGAGCATGGATACATTGCATGCTTCTTAATCTGTATTTTACATGGTGTTAAAAGATGGTTATTCTAGGGACTAAGCATCTTTTAACACCATGATTACCAATGAATCTTAATCAAAATATAACCGTAACGTATCAGCTGATTTATCTGACCCACTAACAAAAATAAAAAAAATTAATAGAAGTAAAAAATCAATGTCAACCTTGCATTTAAAAGACATTAAACTATTTATAACCTTTTGCAAAATGAAAAGAAGTTATCCCCTTTACAAACGGACTGATGATTTATGAAATCTCACTTACAAATTTGGATCTTGGAGGGACAAAATTTATATTGAGTTCACAGTGTGGAACATCGGAATTAGGTTTAAGGAGCATGCTGATGGGATTAAAACTAGAAGCAATCATAGTGTTAAATGAATGGTTATTGACCATAATATAATTATTGATTGGAAACATTGGGAATAGTTTTTAATAATTTAGAATTATCCCATTGAAAAATGGAATTTTTTATGATAGAAAAAACTCATATGAATAAATTTTAATGTTATTAATTTTAATGTTCTCACGTCAGTACCAACAGCCTGGAAGTGGTTGATAAATAAGAAATATGTGTAATACTTATTTACATTTTGTCCCATTGTGATGATTTTTAATATGTTCTCCTCCTCAAAATATTGATTTTATATAATTAATTTTCAGGACATTTAGATATTTATAATTGAGATTATTGCTTTGGCTCTATATACTTATGGATATTTAAATTCTAATAATTTTAATTTTCTTAATGGTATTTTATTGTGACTATAAAAAAAGAATTTTATTCAAATTAAACTATTAATTATTCTATTTGAATGCATACTGTAAGTTGAGGATGACCATATAGATAATATTGTCTGAAAGTTCATTATCTTTCAATGATACAATTTATATATTTTATATTATGTATGTATATTTTATTATACTTTTTATATTAAGTAGTATATGTATGGCTGATGAGGGTTGAACAGACCAAAAATGTTTCTGTGTTTAAATATTAACTGTAATAAAGTTTTTTCTTGTATCCTATTTAAGTGCTAGAAATAAAAATTGGACAATATAGATATTTGAAAACATTACTGAATAAATTTATTATGTTAAAGTGGAATATAATAATAAATATTGATAGTGAGCAATTCGTAAATTTTGAGTATTTCTAACTGATGATAGTGAAGTTCAAACAAAATCTTGTCATAAGTTAAAGATTGCTTATATTTATAAAAAAGAATTCATATGTATAGTTTTTATCTTGAACTCTGATTTTCTAATTTATTGCATTGCATCATATATATATTTATCATACAGGCATAGTTTGCTTTATGGCACTTTGTGCTAATATAGCACTTCTCTATTGTATTCCATGTTTTTATTTTAGATCTCAAAATGAAAATTATCTGCAAAGATAATACTTAGAATAGGTAAATAAAATATAAATTAACACATAGATGGGCTGAGCTTGGAGCCATCTTGAAAAACTGAAGGTATGAGATTCATAATTGAATCTAGATCCTCCAAGAAATATACAAATGCTTTAAAATGTGGCCATTTGTCTGAATTTTTTAGGCCTATTACTATTGTGTACTTAATGAATAATAGTACAAATATGTTTTTAGAACTTTTATGTGCATTAGCAAATGAAAAAAGATTGTATTTCACTTTATAGAAGTGGTCTAGAATGTAACCATTACAATGACAAGATATGCCTATAGTTCATAATAATATATAAAAATATTAATTAAATTTTTAGGACCCAAAGGTGAACCTGGAGAGCGTGGTTTGCAAGGTCCTCGAGGAGAAAGAGGACCTCCTGGTTATCCTGGACCAGTAGGAAGAAAGGTAAAATAGTTAAAACTGATAGATGTCAAATATATAGATGTTAATTATATAATTATATCATTTAAGTTTTTCTGTAAAACTTTAGAAAAAGTTTATAACTACAAAAAGTTCACATATTTATAATTTCAATAAATTCAAATTTTTATAAAACTATGAAAATAAAATTTACTCCAATATTTGATTATATCAAAAATAATTTTAACATCAATCTTCTTTTACAATCGATTTTTTTTATCACATGAATCTCAGTGCAGTTTTGGTACATGGGAATTACACTCAATTTTATTTCCTAAATGTAAATTCTTTATTTTCAAAACAAATTCTTTAAACATAAATTTATTATTTACAATTTCACCATTTTTTAAAAAATAATAAATAATACAACCATTACAATATAAATTCACAAGCTGTAAAATACATTTTGGCAATTTTAGCCCTTATCAATGCATTTCGGCCCTTAAGGCCCTCTTCAATTACAGTATTTTGTGAACTTTCAAAAAATTATTTTCCATAATAAATAATTAAAAAATTTTTTAAAGCTGCCATTCATGTTTATTTAACAATTCTTCCATTTTAATTATTATATTGTAATTTCTTCCCTTAAAAACAAAATGGAAAAAAGAATGAAGGATTTTAATCTACATACTTTAAACAATATATTAAAATAATTCCTCGTTTTACCTGAGTACAACACAAAGAGATTTTCCCTTTTCATCAATAATTAATTCTAATAATTTCTTAACACATATCCCATTCTGGATAAGCAAATGTTACAACCAAATTGTTCTTATTCAATTACTAATAATTCTTTCAGACTATTTTCTGTATAATTTATCATCACTGGTTTAATTTATAATTCACTGGTTTCTTCTATTAGATTCTACAAAATCTTTTCTATTCATTTTTTTCTGATTTCGGGTTTTAGCTGCCACTTAAACAATGACTAAATGACAAGGTGGACATATGGAAAACCTGAGCAATTTAGTGTATCCAGTGTTCCATTATCTGTTCAAATTATCCGGTTGTTCTTGTCAATTTTCTCTTAGCATTGCAAGAATACATTTTTAATTATTAGGAGAAGATATCCTTTTTAGAATTCCTCAAATTTTGAATTTGGTAGGAATTCAATTGTTTACAACGAGAAAAGTTTGATTTTCTCGTTTTTGAATGTCTAAAGACACAAACCAAGGTCAGTCATAAACTGTTGAACAGTGATCTCTGGGAATAAAAGGATTGTTGCCATTCCCTTCTATGAGAAAGTCCAATAAGAAGTCGTCGAAAGCTTGCCAAACAATTCACATGTCTTGTTTTTGAATACGGAGTCCCAAACAATTTAGTGAACCCATTTTTAATTTTACAGACATGATGTGTTTTGGCAGTGAAAAAGAAAAAGACTATCCAGATTTCGTTGAAAGTTATTTCCTACAAAAATCTGTTGAACTTTATCTTATTGTTCTTGGGTTTCCCCTCGAACTGCTTCTTTTTGTTCAAAGAGCCCAGTTTTTCACCTGAATGAATAAGAAACAAGAACTTCAAGCCTTCTCTTTTGTCACTATTTTATTAGAAAACGAACCACTATTAAAGACCAAGTTCTATTAACGTGACAAATGGCTATACAGTAATGTCACTGTTGAACTTAGTTGGAAGAATATCTTCCAAAGCCACTGAAAATCCATAATCTTAGTGGCAAGAGCATGCTCTGCATTCGGGAGGACAATTTTCACTTCTATTCCAGGCAAGGTTAATTATCAACCATCTCTATGGAACTATTCTCTCTCTCTCTCTCTTTCTCTAATATCTGAGAAGAACAAAGTTCTGGAAGGGAAGACATAATTTCATTTCTGCCGGAGTAAGAGCAAGAAGATATTTTCTCCAATCCTTCAGGGAAAAAGGACTGATGAACTGAGACATTCATTGAGGAGATACTCTTTTCTATAAACTTGTCAAGATTGCTGCTGACATGTTTAGCTTCATTGAACCTTCAGAGAATATCTTTCGGAAGAATGATGCTTGTTGCAAATGTCAAAAATGATCGAATGGCATTTCTTGGTTTCTAAATATCTCTGACAAATATGCTCGACTCCTCTATAAGAAAACATGAGGGAGAATACCTCCAGGCAGATATTAGGGATGAGACATTTGATCGCTATCTAAATCCTAATAGTTTCAACAGAGATGCTGTGTTCTGGCTACTTTCACAGCAGTGAAACTTTACTATCCCGTAGGAAATCCTTAAGATTAAACACAATAGGCAAAAACTTGAGATGTAAAGTTTCTGCATCAAACAAGAATTTGTCTTAGCCTAAAGCAACGAGATGTTTGATGAATGTGAAAGCAGCATAACTTTTGACCTTCAAGTTTCACGAGACGAAAATAGTCGATCATATCAAGATAAATACTAGAGATGTGCGATATAGAACAAAATATCGTATCGGCGATATTCCGATACGGATTTTCATACGATACTTGATATCGCGATATTTTGGGATAATATCGAAAATATCGTGATACGATATTTAGGGGGAAAAACAAACAACAGTTTCTTTTAAACTTATTTATTTGCCAGAAGTAATTAAGAAATTAAATTCTAATCAGAAAAATTAAATTTCTTAGCAAAAAAATTTTATAAATGAAATATAAAAAATTGATTTTCAAATTGAATATTACAAATATTTAAGATATGTATAAACCAAGGAATTTTTTCCAAAAAATTTTTGAACAGAATTCAGCTTATACATGAGGTTAAAATTTTTTGCAACCTCATAAGATTCAGCTCAGTGATGTCTTTGTATCAACCATGTAATCTGCCATATTTTTTCCCTAACAAAGAATAGATAAATTTGCAGTGTTTCCGTTTGTTTTCATCTGTTTTTTGCAATATTTGCACTCAGCAATATATTTTTAATTTTTGATTTTTTTTCAAAATGGTTCCATACAGAATTAGCAGAATGAGACATGGTCCAAACTACTACGAAGGAAGACTAAAATCAGTAACGAAAATAGACAGAACAGCCTGTCTAATGTTGCCAACTCGCCAAATTCAAATATCACGCCCAACCTCTATTGATTTATCCATAACTATGGATTTTTCAAATAAGGTGATTAATAATTATCATAAAATTTATTGTTTAATTTCATTAAAATATTATTTTAAAATAATTTTAATACAAGCGTTGTTTAACGAAATCGGCCGTTATCTTTAACCAACGATTTATATACATACACAAACAATTAAATTATCGCAAGTAAAATATCGTATCGTTCGATATATCGGCGTCCAAAAAATATCGGAATATCGAGACGAGTATATCGGCGATACACGATATACCGTATCGTATCATCCCAACTCTAATAAATACAATCACTTATCAATTTAAAATTTTCATCACAAACTTTTAAATGATGTATTAGTGTTAAAATTAATAGGCATTAAAATTTTTACTATTAATTTATATTTATGTAAGCATCACCGATTATATCGATTAAAAGATTTTGATTATGTACCCGATTTAATACAAAATCGAGTTCGAGAGAAAAGATGAAAATATAATTTGGACGACTCAGATCTTTCCCCAATCGTCTAATATTTAATATATATTAAAATTTTAAATTCCATATCAAATAAAATATGATTAAATAATAAAATTTCAAATTCTTATAATTATGAAATGATCAAGAACAATTAATATTGAAATGGTTGCCATTATCCTATTAGTTGCAGCAAGCAAATAATTTCTACGAATTTTAATTAATGGAAATTAAATAATATCAGTTTCAGAAAGACGATTAATTCTAGTTGACATAACTCACATGTTTAACACATTCTGGCAGGTTTTGAATTTCACGAAATATTTAAATTACGGTATACTAATTCAGTTAAAGATTTGGAGATTCTGGAATATACCTCATACTAAAAACTAAAAAAATTTTCCCTTCCAAACGATGAAACAAGAATAAAAATATCTGCTCTTGGTTAAGCAGATTGTTATCTTAAATTTTTTTATAACTTTAAATAATTAAATTCACTTGCATAGTTCGACGACCAAATATTAAAGAGAGCACTTAGCTTAACTGTTCTAACATATTTCCTAGTGAATAACTTACTTTTTGAAAATTTGGAATCACAATTCATAACAAACAACATTAACCAGACGTATTGTTATCCTAGTTCTTATAGCATATGTTCAACCGGAAACTGGCCGATATATGCTTACCACTCAACACCACACTGCATAAATGAAAAAAGCACCAGCATACTTCATTCTAGGAAATGAGATGAGAAATTTTCTGATAAGGATAATTAAGCAAAATATCTATCAATATACAAGGAAAAATGGAGTAAATATGCTGATAAATTGAGGAACAGCCTACTTAGTGAAGCCGGAACGGGTGATGAAATATTGGAGAAAAGATACACGTATTACAGACCAATTATAAATACCATTTTATAGTAAGTCGTGAAAGAGTGGCAATTCATTAACGGGATACGGGCAAGGAATATTCGCAATAGAAAATTTGATCTGTTTATATATCCACCTGTTAATTCGATGCTGAGCCCAAAAATATATTTTTAGGTTCGAAGCCCTGTTATATATATATAATATAAATATAAAAAGTATAAGTTTACTGGGTTAAAATAGCACATGGTACGCTGCTGGATCGCCGTGGTAACGCTGTCGGCGTGCGCGCAGGTAGATCCGGGTTCGCGTCTGAGGTCTGGTAACTCCTGAAAAGTTTTTTCGGGGTGTTGAGACCGGCCCGGCGATCCCCGTCTTGCTCCTTCTACGGGTGTGGGTGTGGGTGCAGGTCCACCCTTTAGTAATCTCCGATTGGAAAGGGGCGTAAAATATGCAGGGAAAGAACACATGGTATGCTAGCCGATTTTATTGGAGAATAATAGTCAAATGGATATTAAGTTTTGAAATTAATGGTGATGTTGAGTACTATGCTGCATTATTTCATTACAGCTAATGAAATTCAGATTTTATATTCAAAATTTACTATGCTCTCCGTTTTTAATATAGGACTATAATTTATTCTTAATTTTCTGCACATTATATATCTTATCTTATTTAATATGATTCTTAAGTTAAAGTTTGATAAAGCTTAGTGACTAGAATGATTACATTGTGTTCGTGTGCTACGAGGTATTGACATATTCCGAGCCAGACAGAATTTTTTTTTCAGGTTTGTCGAGATCATCATCTAATTCTTAAACTTGGATTTAAATTTTAATAATGTTTAGTGATTTGGCTAATGCAAGTGTATGCTACTACAGATATGTCGTACACAGTATAATTCCACTATGTCAAATTGTCTCCAATAATTTTTTGATATTTTCCTGCTCACATTATTTTCTCTTTCGTATTAGATTAAACTGTAATCATGAAACATTTATGGTAAAAATAATGGTTGAACTTGTTGCTAGGTAAATATCGCGAGACGAGATAATTTTTGTAAAATTGCAAGCGACTCAGAGAGGTCGCTAAGATCAGGAAGCAAACCCGTGGCAACATTCTCAAAATGTTTTTCTACGCGTACTTTTTCTGTTTGACATCAACCCCATGGAATGAGTATGAGCTGTGTCCTTAACAGTTTTGTTGTGATCTTTCCTGACATTAGTATCTAATGTTTTCTGCGTTACTACATCACAATGAATTCAAGCTGTAGAAACAAGGCTTTTCGCAGTGGTACGAAGAAACTGATGTATAATGTAATTTAAGCTTTTTGATATGGAAGCCAGAGCGGAAAGTTAACAATTCCCATTAAACTGTTTACGAAGAGTGCAGCCATATTGTTGGGGTATCTTTAACGACAATAAAGAAAATTCATCAAGAAGCAGGAGACGAGGAAGAGTCAGATTTTTCAATCATCTAAAAAGCGTCCCAAGAACAAAGTGTTGGAAAGTATAGATTTAGATGGTTTTGACTGATGTAATGCGAAAAACAGTTCACGAATTTTACACTAAAGAAGAAAGAATACCATCAATTTCAGAATTGCTCTCTTTAATACAAGAGAAGATAGATTTTAAATGGAAACGGGAAACATTAAGAAAAGTACTTCATAGCATCGGATTCGTCGGATGAAAAGCCAGAACAAGAGAAAACTTCTGATCGAAAAAAGTGATATTATATTAGAAAGAACGCAATATCACTTTTTCCTATATCTGAGAAAAATTAATGAATTTCATTGAGAAAAAGCCTCTTATTTACCTTGATGAAACTTGGGTAGACAGTAATGACGTTTTCAAAATACTGTCAATTCGAGACAGTTTTTGAAGTCGTTCAGAGCGGGAATGCATCTAAAAGGATCACTGTTTTGTGTGCAGGGAGCGATAAGGAATTTTTTATCCTAATACCGCTTTGATTTATAATGCAAATATAATTACAGAAGATTACCGCGGACAACATGAACTCTTCTATTTTCGAAAAGTGGACTTCTGAAAAACTCATACCAAATCTGCCTAAGCAAGCTGTGTAATTATTAATGATGCTCTATATTAGTGTGTTCAGCTTGATAAGTATCCAACTATGGCAAACCGAAAACGAACTTATCAATTGATTAACGGAGAAAAATTTATGCTATTCACCCAATCTGTGAAAGGTTGAACTCTGCAGCTTGTCAAACAAAATCTCCCAGAAAGAAAAATTTACAAATTTGATTCGATGCTTCAGGATCGTGGTTTCACCACTTTGACTTCCTCTATACCACTGTGATATGAATGCAATCGAATTTACTTGGAGTGAAGTAAAGTGATTTGTGCGAAATTCTAACACAGCTGGGGACATCGCAATGAACAAACTGTTAGCGCTAACAAAGGCTGGCCTTGATAGTGTCACGGTAGAAAAGTTGGAAAAAATATTTCACCTGTGGAAAATGTAGAAAATGACTATTGGAGAAACGATGGCTTAATAGAAGATATATGCGAACCGTTATTAACTTCTTTCGATAACGAGAATGATGACTCCGATATGTTCAGTATATCTGACCCTGATGATGATCTTGAATAATTATTATATCAAATTATCCCATAAGTAATGTCGTTTTTGCATATGTAAAAAAAACATTTACCTGGAACAGATCTCTTAATCATCATAATAAGTACCCCCTAGTATTTACAACCTTCTCCCACTATTCAGCAAGTTTTTGAACGTCAGATTTATAGTCCATGGATTTTGATCCAAGAAACTTAGGAGTCGGTGCGCCTATTTGACATTTCGAAGTTTTTCTCCAGAAAGATAATGTTCGGTGCTTCGAAAGAGATGGTAATCGGATGGTGTAAGGTCGAGAGAATATGCTGGCTAAGGAAGTTTTTCCCATCCAAAATCTTGCAACTTGGCCCAAACCATTCTGGCCATGTGTGGTTTCATATGGTCACCATGCCTTTATGATTAAGAGTGCCAGACATTTTTCCTCCAAGGCAGTGCATAGATGCTCTAGCTGCTGACAGTAGACATACCTTGTAACGATTTGGTTCTGTGGCAGAAGCTCTTAATGGATTATGCTTTATATATCCCACCAAACATTCAGTAAAACCTTATATGGAAAATGTCAAGATTTAGCCATTACTGCAGGCACAATTTTTAGGAAACCACTGATATTTGTGCTTAATGTTGTGGTACAGAATCCATTTATCATCTCCTATAACTACTCTCTTCAAAACGGCTCCGCCTTTTCACAAGAGAGCAAAAATTGCAGATGTACACACACTGTTGCAGATTTTGTGGTATGAGTTCATGAAATATCCACTTTTCCAGTTTTGACTTATAATGAAGGAAGGAAGAACATGTTTCTCTAAAATAATGGCTAACAGATATTACAATCGAAGAGGGGTTGCAACAGTGTTTAAGGGAAGGTTTCTCTGGAATAGCTGCGCCGGTTGTTGACTTAGAATGGAAGAACTCAGAGTTTGATACGATTCAAACATACAGATGGTCTGAGACTCACGAAGCTAAACTTCTACAATTAAGTAAACTCTGGTTCAATTGCCTTTATGGTAATCCAATCGCGGAGTTTCCCGCACTCACGGTCCTACTGGCCTTGCATTTAAACACCTAAACTAAAGCTTCTATTATCCCTCTCCCCACTGAGAGCGATATTATATATGAAGATAGTTATCTGCTAACCATAGATATGGATATGTACTGGCAAAATCTAATAAAAACAGCACAACGAATTATTACGAATCCAATATTTCATATTAAGAGGGTGGCTTTGCGAATCTTCATGCGACACAGCCTCCTCAGTCGGACTTTCCT
>WUQG02052761.1:0-10257 GCA_011317285.2 Androctonus mauritanicus | reverse complement strand
CTGCAAATGGCAGAAATAAAGAGGGGCTGGAACAGAAACGTGTCGTGATGGAAATTGCATGCGCAGGTTTATTTAAGGTCGATTTAAATCCCTTGTTTCGGGCTTTTACTGGAAGGCGTTGGTAACTCCTAGGTTTAACTGCAAAGGCTTAGTAAAAGGCTGAAATGGAATCATATTAAAGCATACTTTGGATTTTTACCAAGCCACTTTGGTAAAAGCTAGGTTTTACCGGTAAAACCTAGGATTTACCAGACTGTGGTCTTTTACAATAACTTATACACATTAATAGACCCAAACAGATTAAAGCAAAAAAAGCAATTATCATTAATTTATATGGAAAAAATATTTGAACATTTTCAGATTCAAAAAATCAAATCATACCAAATAACAATTTTCAAATTTTGTAAATGAAGAATTGTTTTTTACAATCTAGAAGCTATTGTAGCAGACTAGATTTGCAGAATCATTATAGATGGATTGTTAAATGCATAAGGACATTTTATTTCTAAGGCTTCTCTGAAAAGTAAGGAGTTAACAGGGATGTTAAATATAATTACTTTTGCTCCCTCCCATTTAGGAGATAAACCATTAATAAGCACTTTCTCTAGGAAAAGGGAAGAAGAATAATTTTCTTTCTGAATGTTGGAAATATGTTTAGCAGTATGAATCTTTAGCCAAAATTGGTGTAAACCTATCAATTTCCTCATGTCTGCATTTTGCTGTATTCTAGTTAATGATAAAGATTCATCAGTTTTAATTTTTAGTTTTGAGTCTTTATTATTAACAAAAATACAGCAAATATATAGACATGAGAAAATTAACCGTAGAACTGCTGCACTAATTACGGTTACTGTGCAGCAATTAATGTTAATTATTAATGAGTTTATAAATTATTAATCCGTCGCGACAGAAATCGATTGACATAAGTATTATATATCATTAGAATCCTAACATTATGTAGTTTCATAATATATTGATCAAATCTGTCAGATTTTAATCTATAAAATGCAAAAAAATCGTAAATCAATCAATATTAATTAATTAATTAAATTAATTAAACTGCGCAGGCAGCGAGCCGATTAGATCGGCAGCTGGCAGCCCGTAGGTTAAGCTTAAACCAAATTTGCTCCCATTCATTTGTGTATACTCCCACTTTTTACTGCCAATCATGCTTCATTTTATTTCATCAAATAATCTGATAATGATCTCTATGATTTGAGATCGAAAGTACTTGTTTTATGTAATTTTGTTAACATTTTACACCATAAAAACTTATTTAATATCATCATTTATTGTATTTTTATTTGTATATTATTCAGTCACAGTGAGCATTAAAGTCAATTATTATTTTCTTTTATTATACAAATAATTTTCATATCACATTCGTTTTCTTTATGCTTATAAACTGTATAGAATAAAATTTTTCTCTCAGCTATATTAACCTGTAGCATGCTATGGACATGATATCATGTCTAAGGTCATTTACAGCCAGTGGCGACAGAACTCAAATGCTGCACTCAGCAGGGACAAATGATAGAATTTTAAAACTGCAATTTGGCCCATCGTAGTTGGTTTATTGAGTTGTGTGATATAGTGTTTTTGAAAAAGGAGCATAATGGCTATATTCAACAAGCTCAATGGTTCTAAATAAGCAGATGAGTTGTGGCAGTAGCAGTTGATATATCTGCTGCACTGGCTAATAGTAAAAGGGGCATGGTTATTGAAAGAAAATGAAGTCCATTGTACACATTGCACTAGCAATAGCAACTGAATTTTTTAGTTCAATTATAAAACAGTTATATTCTTATAATTTGATTGATATTTATTTGCTGTTAGATTTTTGTGAAGCAATGCTGGTGCATCAATACTATCTTATACCATTAAATTCACATACTTTATATATTATCATTTGCTCCTTTGTATTAGTAACATCCATGGGGGCAGCCATCTTGAAACAATTCAACTTGTTGGATAGTAGCACTACCTTGAAGATGCATTCAGCCGAAAAATCCTGAACTGTTCCACAATAGTTGAGTTTGCTGAATTCAGCCAATGAGTTTCTGATGATGGTTCCTAAGTGTTTTCTATCCAAAATTCTTTATTTTAAAAGGTTTTTACTAAAATTTATTTGATTGAATATTTTTTGGAAAATTATCCTTTTTTTCTTTTTCTATATTCTAGATTGCTGTATTTATGTTGTTCTGATTATATGTTGAAATAAAACTAATGAATAAATTTTTTTCCAAAAATTAATTTTTTATAGGATGGACTATAAAATCTTAAAATTAAAAAAAATATTCAAGATAATACCAGAATGTTGCTTTATTCTATTAATATTAATATAAGCAATATTTTTTATTAACAGTTGATGTTTAATTTAATTTTCAGTGTAATTGTATCAGAAAATGAGAAAACACTGATATAAACAAAGATCTGCTATTTAAAGGAGTGTGATACTTTTATTGTTTTATTGCCATCACTCCTTCTCTCATTTTTCTCCCAAGCCTACTACACTCCAGAAAGTGTAATGTTGGGAATAATATGAGATCAACCATTGGGAGTTCAATTAGAGAAAAATAAAAAAATAATATAACTGTATTATAATAAAGAATATTTTATATGTATGAGAGGAGGAAATTATTGTTTACATTAGATTTTTTGATATAAATTTGAAAATTTATAAAAAAAATTAACAATTATTGCAGTTAAGAGAAAATATATCAATAAATATAGATTAATATTATTATTGATGATATTTTGATAAATTTGCATAAATTTTGAATTTATTATACCAATATTCTTAATTAATATTCATTAATCAAAATTTGCATATTAATTGTTTTATTGATTTTTTTATAGTTTGATTTTCTTCATTTATGGCTTGTTTTATTTAGAAGACCAGCTGCTATCCAAAAATAGAAAACATTTTGTTGGGTGGTTAAATCTTCATATAGAAAAATTGTTTTGATTAATGTTCTCAATGATCTCATATAATGAATAAAAACTTCCGAAAAAATAAAACTCAAAATAATACATCGTTAGAAAGAGATCAAAAAACATAATTAATAGTAAAAATTTCAAATGGTTTTGATCAAAATTAGAAAGATATGGAAATTTAAATTTTTTGTATATTAATTTGGTTTAATTACTAAATTAGTCAACTTGTGAATACTATTTTTTAATTTTTTTAGCAAACAACAGATTAAATTTAGATATATGCTTTATTAATATTTAATAATTTTTAATAGGTTTTCATGCTCGCCGTGTTGATAATGGTCCAAATGGCTCACAAAGATATCCATTGGATGATGAAGGAAGTGTTGGTTATCTAGTAGGAGGAGATCATGTAGATTTCTCACAATGTAGTGAACCACCACCACCTTATGCATTTTGGAAGCCATCTGGAACATATATTCCTCCAGGGGAAGCACCACCACCATATGAAGCATCAGTTGGTACAGTTCTTCCCAATTATAATGGTGCAGTTATAAGAAATTCTGTTAATGAAAATGAAAATATTGAAAATGATCAACAGATACCACAACCACAGCAAATTTCTTCTCTTATTCTGTCTACAGCAGTTTTACCAAATAATTACTTAAATTCTAATAATTCAGATTCTTCCAGTTGTCAACAAATAGAAAGACATGGACGAGTTGCTAGCATTTCTAGTGTTAGCATGATAAGTGATAATGATATAAATACTTTGAGATCAGATGCACATTATGAAGATGCTCCTGTTTACATGCCCAACAATGTTACGATTCTGCGAATTGGTCAGAGTGGTAACATTGTCTCTACGGCTCTTTGTGAAGAAGATTTGGCAAATGGTAATATTTTACCCAACGAATGTGTATCATCAAATGACTGTGGTAGTTTTTCTGCAAACAGAAGTCATAACTGCTCTATCAATAGGAAAGCAATGAGGCACAATTGTCGATATAAGCATCATTCTTGTAGTGAAATTTTGGATCAGCCTCAAAATTCATTAATGAAAAGAGAAGATAATAGCAAAAGATGCAGTTTACAAACATCTAATACTAATAAATTAATTAATAAGGCTTTTCCTGATCCAACGTCTTGGATGGGAGAAGGTAGTGAAACTTCAAGTAGTTCTAGTCCTACTTATGAACAGTGCACATTTAGTCCTTCAAGTAGTGACTCAAGTTCTATGGAAGTAGATTTTTGTTTAGAATCTATTGCTTTGGATATAAAGCAAGGAGAAGAACAAGCTTCAAATCAATGCATTATAAACCATCATAATTTCCAAGAGGAACATTCTTATGATAATGTTACTACACCAGCAGCTACTGGAAGACGAAAGAATACTCCACTTGATAAAACTCTGCAACATCTTCGTAAGTTTTCATTAGTACATCAAAAAAAGAAGAAGAAAAACAAACTTGAAAGAGAACTTCCAGCAAATATTAGTACTGTTGAAGATAATACCATGTCAAAAAACTGTGCTAAATCATATCAGTCAGGTGCCACTAATAATCCTGCTTTTCAGGATTGTGACCATGTACATAAAACAGAAGTAAATAATCAAAAATCTTTTGATTCTCCGGATAGTGTCTTCCAACGTCCTGCTTCTCTGTGTTTAGTTGTTAGAAATTCTTCAGAATTAAATAATGAATGTCCACAATTAAAATCTGTGTCTTTAGAATCTCAAGATGGGTGCACTCCTATACCAGCAACTGTAGTTGCTGTTCATTGCAGTGCTGCTGCCAAAGTTAATCGCCTTGGAACAGGATGTTCAAATGGCATATCCATAAGTCCAGACTCAAATTCTGATAGCTTACAGGCTTACATTTCTGAACAGTATGCTCTTCATGCATCATCGCCTTATCAAGAATCCAGCCCATCTAATTCTAAAAACGGTATTTCAAGATCTGGTTCCATATGTTCTGAAACAGGAGAAAGACGCCATCATAGTAATAATTCTCCCAATGGTTATGAGTGTTTTCATTTCATATCAAGAAATGGGAAAAGTCCAAATATTAATCCAAATTTAAATAAAAACATGAATCTGTCAGTTAGTTCAAACTTTGCTTCTAATGCTTTGCATTCTGAAGACAATACTTCTTTATGCTTATCTGAATGTAGATTATATTCAAGAATTAACAATTCTTCTGAAGAAGATGGAAAACACAAAACTGTAACCAATATAGGAAGTAGATCAAAAAATATAAAGAAGGATCCTGAAAAATCACAACAGTTTTTGTCAGAAAAACCAAATCAAGAACTAGAATGTATCTTTCCCAAAACTACATCTGATAAATTTAAATTATTAACTTCCTTAAATAAACCAGATATTGCAGATGATTCTTGTAGTAGTCATCTGTAATATTTTAAATTTAAATAAGAATTTCAAAAAATTAAATTGAGTTGCTCAAGAATTGAAGTAACTATTGGAGATTGGGTAATTATTAGAGTTAATATTTTTAAATTGATATTTTGATTTAAATCTAAAAATATTTCAAAATTATTATCTAAGAATACACTGCCATACAAACAAAACTGCATGTACTATACTGTATACAGATATATTCCATTATATTACTTAATATGCTAAATGTGTATATATTATATAATATATAAAATTTTCTTATAAGAATTTATTTGATAAACAGTTTATTCTGTGATGTAAAAAGTGATGATTACAGTTTTTACTTGAAAGTTAATAGTTTGATTACAAATTAATCAAACTTTAAAGTCTCTCCAATGGAGAGAGGAAAATATCAAATATTATATAACTTCTCTTATTTGAACTGAATGTATTTAGAAAATATTTAAAATATTTTTTTAATTTCAGTATAATTTTTGTTGTTTAAAAAATTATATCATCAAAGGGATTTCAAAAAGGGAAGATGATGAGTTATATATGCTAAAGTTATAAAAGATATGAATATAATTTTTATTGACATTTTTGAAAAATACTATTTTTTTTTCTTTTAATCTTATATTGATAAACAATTGTTTTACATTATCTGTTAGTGCTTCTATTTTTTAATAGACAAGTTTAAGAAACAATTGTTGATATTTCATCTATTTTTAATTTATGGATTCAATTGCTTTTTGAAAAATAATTAAAATGAAAAATGGCCAGGTTTATAAATGCACTAATTTTACCATAATTTTTATATTATTCAAAAATTCATAAAAAAAATGATAAAATGATGACTTTTTTTTTTGAAAGATGAGTCTCGTAATCTATGAAAATTTAATTTAAATAATTATAGTATCTTCTTATACTGAATGTACTTTCATTTTAATATAAATTATTAATGTTAGAATGTAGTTTTGAAAAATTGAATATAAATTATAACTTCTGTATAAATATGAAAATTGATGTTTTTTTCTTGTAGTTGCACAACATTCAAAATAGCATTGGAATAAAGTAAAATCTACAATTCATATTATTTAAAAATCGGTTTATATGATTATTTATTTTCAGATATTTTAAGAATTATAAGAAGCACTTGATTCTGTCTATTGTTAGTAATCATAAAAAATACCTGAGATTGAAATAAGATAAACTACAATAAACTGAATCATTTTTTATTTAAAGTTATACATTTCTATGTTTATTTTTTTACTTCAGAAATAAAATTAACTTTCATTGTTTTAAACGTAACAATGCAGATCACTGAGGAATATAATGCTTTATAAGGTTTTTATTGCATTCCACTGTATCAGTTATCTTTAATTAATGCAAACCAAATTGTTCAGAATTTCACATCAATTAATAATGGAATAATTTTTATTGAATAAATTTTTTATCTCATAATTTTTTTGACATTCTATATAACATAATTTTTTTATAAATGGAAAAATTCAGGTTAGATTTGTTAACATTAATGAAAACTTTTGGAACTCAAATGAGTATAAGTGATAGTCTGTAATGTTATAATGTGCTTATAGTCTTGATGAATTTTTATTATGAAAAATATAGTTTTTCACTATATAAATATATGAGAAAGCAATATTATTTTAAATATATTTAACATTCAAAAATGGAAGAAATGTTGGAAATTGAATTTTTATTCCTTTATGAGCTTTAAAAAGTTGAAGTACTTTAAATTTTATAAATGGCAACTATTTTTTGTAATTTTGATGGAAGTATAGAAAGTGATGAATTTGTATGCTGAAGTTTATAAGATTTCAGAAAAAGGGAAAATTAGAATTAGGCATTTAAAAATTATACATTTGTTTCATTTTAATACTTTTCTCATATTGTTTTGATATATTTATATAAAATATATTTGTTAAAAAGTTTGCCTACAAATATAATTATGTAGCATAAATATTTATATTTGACCTATAATTAAGCTATTATTAATCAGAAATTTTAAATTTTCTGTATATACAAGTAGTCTCTTATTTGCAAAATTCAGATTTATACTTTTTCAGTATAATGTTTGTTAATAGAGAGTTTATTTAACATCATTTGTTTCTTGTACTGTATATAGTAAGTATGATCCTAAGAGGCACTCAGATGTGCAGACTAGTCACATGCATAGTTCAGATCATTTTAAAAAGAAAGAGGACTGCACAAAATCTTATTTGAACTAAACTAATTTGAAAATAGACATTCTTCACTGTAAAAGATTTACTTAAATATTCCTCTATAGTTTAAACATCAAGAAACTGGAAAAAAACAATCCTTAATTGATAAATCTAGAAGACTAAAAGCTTTCTGAAAAATAAACACATGATTAGAAAACTGGATCTCCCTATAATATAGTGTGGATCTGTTCATTCAAAATTTCTTTGATTGGTTGAATTCTGCTCGGCTTGAATTCCAATGCCAAGCATCCTTATCTATAGTATTCTTTTGAAATGAGCACTTCAAGATTAGATCTATTTCCACATTGTTCACAGTTTGTTTATCATCAAAAATTTGAAAATTTTTTTGTAGCTTTTTTTTCTCAAATTTTACTTTTCATCTAGTATTGTGAGAGTTGTTTCATACAGTATATCTTCAAATTATTATTTCTCTATTATTTATATTATATCAAAATTCAAGATATCTAAGAAAAAACTAAACATTTAAGCAGTTGTGTGAATTTTCTTTTAATCTGGCTAATGTTTTCGGCAATTTTGCCATCTTACAACTTTTTCATCTTCAGACAACTTTGCCATCTTCAGGCTCTAAAATACCATTGTATTTTAAAGCCTGAAGAAGGCAAAGTTGTAGTACCAAAAACGTTAGCCAGATTAAAAGAAAGTTCACATAACTGCTTAAAGTGTTTAATTTTTTCTTAAATATTTAGTATAGTGTTTAAAGCAGTATAATCATAGTAATATGGTTCAAGATATCTTCTATTTTTCTTCAACTTTTTGTTTGATAATATTCTAAAGTTAATATTCATTCAACAATATAATTCTGTAAATTAATATTTTCATTTATTTCTTATGATTCTCATTATATTACAATTATTAACATTAACTGACAGCACTCTCAGAATTTTGGTTATACATTATTTTGGTTTACATTATTATGTTACAATTTATTTACACAATTTAATTTTGGTTATACATTATATTACAATTTGATTATGTAATGTTTTAAAAAATTTTTCATTATTACTAAATTTTTGGCACTTATAATTATTAATAATTTTTCTCTTTATTGTGTCAGGCTTTTTACATCATAAGACATTAGTATTGTGATAAGGCTTTACTTTATAGCCATAATAATGAAAATAATGCACTCCTCAAAAAGATTAGATAAAAACAAAATATTTTTCATAATTTTTCTTTTTATAAAGGTTAATAAAAATTGTTATATACAATTATTGTATTTACATCTTACATTGTATTACATTCTGCAATGAGTTTGATAGTGCTAATTTAGTAGTAGATATGTCTTAAAAAACATAGATATCTGTTAAATTTCTAAATATTTTTTGATTAATGCATGCAATCTAGTTTTATGTATTACAGTCAACAATGAAATATAATTTTATAACAAATCATAAATTGTATTAAAATAAACATTAGAAAAATATCTTTTGATATTGAATATAAATACTTTATATATTTAATTTGATTTAAATCCAAGAACTTTATTATCTCAACATCATAAAGTATTTCAAAAAAAGGAAACAAATCAAAATTTTTCTATCAATAAAAATGACAGAAAAATTTTCTAATTTTTAATAAGATTTTCATTGACTATTTATTGCTTCTCTAATTTGAATAAATTCAGAATTGTGTGTGTGTCTCATTTTTTATTGTTTCAAAATATTGATCATTAAATAATCTGATAACTCTTAATATTTCTTTAAATTATTTATTAATAAAGTTTATTAGTATTAATTATTGCTAAATTTTAAGTTAGAATATCGGTTTCAAATAAACTGCACAATTATTTCTATAATTATTAAATACAAATTATACATACAGGCAACCCTATATAGCATGGTACTTCTAAAATACTGTTTCATTCTAACACTTAGAAAATTGCATAACCCTCACACTATATTGTATCCCTTTCAGGTCCAGGAAAATTTTATAGATTAGATTTTTTTGAAATACTGTAATATTGTTAGTTATGAGTAGAGAATTAAATTTTATCATTGCATCATTATTGTAATATTATTTGTTTTGGCACTACACCATGTCAACCATTCCTCTTATTGAGCGATTACATACTCACGGTATTGGTTCTATAGGAACTATTATGAATAATAGGATACCAAAAGAAGCAGGAAATAAGCTTTCATCTGAAAAAACATTAAAGAATGAAGGAAGAGGGAGTATGACTACTATAGTTAGAAGAGACTCAAAGGTCTCAATAACAAAGTGGTATGATAATAAATCTATTACCATGGCAAGTTCTGAATATGCTCAAAATTCAGTTGAGCTATGTAAGAGGTAGGTGGTCTAAAGAAAAAAAAAATGTCATGTCATTTGAAGAACAGCCCAAATGTCAACAATTGTTGACATTTGGGCTGTTCTTCAATTTTTGCTTTAGTGATTAACTTGTATAATAACTGGTATATTGATATAGTTTTACTGTCTGTGATAAATATTTAAAATTAATAAATTATTTATTTACTGTATTTACTGTGTATCAGTTAGAATAGCAATTTTCAGAGTTCCGATTGTAAAATTTTGTAATGTTCGATCATTCTAATTCTTTTGTGGACCTGAGGAGGATGCTAAATGCATCGAAAACATTTGTTTGTGTATTCTTGTGGAAAATTAAATATTTTTTCTTTATGACTGTAGTAAGAGCTGATTTTTGTT